>JANHGN010006256.1:0-40285 GCA_024605025.1 Megaceryle maxima | reverse complement strand
ATTGAAACTCAGTTTTTAAAATAAGTTATTCAATTGAAATAAATATTTTTTTTTTTTTTTTTTTTTTTTTTTTTTTTTTAATGACATAAATAAAAACTAGATAACATTGAAATACTTTTGATCAGGAGCTATCATAATCTCTTCACTGATCACATCAGACAAGAAAGACAGGGGAAAAACAAAACAAAAGAAAGGAAAGAAGAACAAAAATAAAAGCTAAAAAGAAGAGTGAGAGAAAAACAAAACGAAATTAATCAAAACCAAACAAACAAAACACAGAAAAACAAAGCAAAACAAAATAAAAATCCACCACCACCACCAAAAAAAATCCCTCACAACAAAACAGACAAGAAACCCCCAAAACCTAGAGCTCAGCCAATCAATTCAACATTCTCCCCCAGGAACCAATGAATTGAGAGTAGCATAAATTAGGAGTTTATAATAAAAGACTAATGATCCTCTTCCCAAAAAATCAATAGCACTCCCAAACATGCTTCAACCAATAAAGTAAGATTTTGCAATGATGAGTAGTCCAAAATAATGCTCACATCAACTAGAAAGTTACAACTGTGGTTTTCTATACTCCCTTTTCACTTTCCCTTTCTTACATGTCCATCCCGCTTTGTATCAGACCAATTAATATCTTTCTTTCCCTAACAGCTCTCTAGATAATTCACAGAAGCATTTGTCTGTGTGGCCTAGCATTAAACAGAAACTATTAAACAGTCAACTCCTATCTCTTCTATAGAATTAATGTCATGTTAACTCCTGCCATGCCTTGCTGTTATGTGATATATAAATGAGGTATTCTAAAAAAGTTGTAAGATATTTCTCACACACACTCACCAGTGCCCTGATTTAATTCAGGTTGCAGTAAGCCTGTTTTAGTTACAATATGGGAACTCTTCTTTTAATTGCTAATTTTACCCTTACTAATCTAAGTAAAAATCACAAGGCAAATTCAATGCTCTTTATAATACAGAACCTGAGCTGAAGTTGTGTTGGGTTTGATACATGCATAGCCTTTTAGGATTTGCTGTTAAAATATATGTGAAAATGACCCAAGGTAAAGTTTTCTGAGGCAAGGAAGAGGAAGTGATCAAATGGTGTGACTGAGGCTTATGACCACACTTAAGAATAATTTCATACTCCATTGTGTCACTTTTACTAGAACAAAATGTTCTTTTTCTTGGACACCTAAGCACGTGAGCACACACCTCTGTAAGCAACTGTATTCAGGGTCCCATTTTATTCCATCATGGTGATTAACAGCCTCCAGTGACTTTGTAGTAAAGCAGTCTGATGCATTGTGAACACTTTAATCAACAGCAGCACATGGCTGACCTTCTGTGGTCTCATTAATGACATGACCCCATCCACCATGCAAAATTGCAGTGCTGGGTCAGAGCAGGTGTGGTCAGATCCTCCCTCACCTCAGGAGCTCCATTTTAATCCTAAAACCCAGAGGTGACATCAGAAAGGTGCCTTTTGACAGTGCTTTATCAACTAGAGTCAACCTGCTAAAGGGGTCAGGTGTGTTGCATCTCCTGGAGTGGCCAGCAAGCAGTCACCCACACAGATGTGCTAGATGTGCTCTGTAACTGCATCCACACTCTGAATCAAGATGCTTCAGCATTTCAACAGGGCAAAGTATGGGACAACGATTAATTTTATTCTGCTCTGACCAGATCTTAAAGAAGCCTGAGATGCTAGTAGTAACTCTGTAGGCCTTGGAGCTGGGTGCCACAACACTTGTGTGTCTATGCTTTAACTGTAATATGGCTTCTTTTTTCATACCAGGGCACTAGGCTTTGCATAGCTCCCTCCTGTAAGCGCTTATAAATTCCTGCTTACTCACAGATAATGAAATTAATAAATCTGCTGTGTGCACAAGAGTATGCTTTCCTCTTCATAGGCTACACTGCTTTTCCAGAGCTTACTTCACTCAACATGCTAAAACATTTTTTACATCACTTTGCAAGATGGAGCCAACATCTGTGTGGCCCCTGGTGACCACATAGCAGAGTGCAGGGCAGGTAGGACTGAGGAGTGCAAGGATGCCAAATAGGAAGATTCCCTCCGACTCACTTATTTGTATGTAACTAAAGCTGTGGGTATGATTCAAGGTCATCAGGACATTTACCATCTTGCTGCTTTATGAGAAGAAAATCTGAGGTACTTGTGCATGAGTAATCTTTATAAAAAGAGATGTCAGGAAATAACTATTCAAATAATCTGTTCATCCAGAGGATACTGACCTCCAGCTGACAGTTAACTTGGAGAACTGTACAGCTTTCAAATTAACTAATTCATTATCAAAGTCTTCCTTGTGACAGAATCAAAAATTAACATCACTATTCCACAGATAGTAAATCAGGACAGGAAAAGAAAGCAGTTTGACTGAGACCAATAAGGGCATCACTTTCTGAGCCCAGATGAGAATGAGTCCCCTTTTTTGGTTCATAGTTTATTCCAAACCTTAATGCACTCATTATGTACTTCCTGAAAACACCGAGCTGCAGGCAGTCAGACTGAAAGAAAGCAGTTGCAGCAACCATGAATTTTGTCCTATGGAGACCAGTTTCTGCTTCTCAAAGGTCACACTTTGGCGCATCTAGAGAGCAACACGTACCATTGCAGAGAGCACAGAGAGCCAACAGCAGGCATGGCACCTTTTATTCTTTTTAATAAATGAGCAAAACCAGCCATCTAGAATTTGTTAGTACTGACAGTTGTTAAAGAACATGTAACAGTCTGTAATGTATATAACATTATTGACATCATATGTGTTTATATTTAGGTTGAAGAACTATATTGTTTTTATAAGAGAAAACTGTCTCTGGAAACAATAGCCCAAATTGCTTTTTCTTGCTAATAACAATGATGTGATGCTGCCAGTACCAACAATTTTTATTACAGACCCAGCTAACTGAAAACACAAGGCTATCTAACAACATGTATCTTAAAAAGCACTCCAATGCATGCCGATGCTGTTTTGTTTGATAGTCAAGATGAGTAAAAGCAATTTGTATATTGCATTTTGCTCATTATTTCACTTTTCCTGTATATGTTTCCTTCTGCTTTCCTTTCTCTTTCATGGGAGCAAGTATACAAAGCCCCATTTCTTGTCAAATTTTTGCTATCAGAACTAGTTGACTAAATCAGTCAACTGAAGGGAGGAAGGCAAACAAGGCTTCCCAAAATTTTATGATTAGGCAGTCACAGTCACCACAGCAGATATATTCTGAACAGTGTCTTGGACCATCCCACTAAAAGAAATTTCAGTATTCAACTGTAGCACACTTAGTAACAGGGCTACATACTTGAGATGTGTTTCAACAGCTAACGTTATAATGAATGCAATCAGTTCAGATATGGTTAAATTGGGATAGCAAGACAGAGTCTTTCCATTTGCCATTTAGAGGTAGTTTAAAACAAAGTCTTCGGCTTCTCACGACAGCTGACAGGTTATAGATTCACTAGATGTGGAGAAGATGCAGCACACTGAAAGCATATAAATTGATTTTATATTTAGGTTTAAAATGGAACTCATTGTCACTGAAGTGTTAAAGACTCAACGGAAACATCACTGGATTTTACAAATGCAAAAAATTAAGTTCTCGTGCTTGGCACACTAATGAAATACACAGCATTCCTTGTTGTCCTTACCTTTGAACTGCAGATAACTGTACAGCAATGTTACAGGACAGAAATACACTTGTGAAATATTCACGAGCTGATGTCTTTGCAGCCCCATGGGACTTGTGAAGAGCTCTTTTTTTCCCCCACATCTCTCTCTCAGACTTTAAATAATGAGGAGTAGAAAAGGTATGAGACAACATGTCTGTGTGTCTCCTTTGAAATTTTTTCTTACATTACCTTGTTATCTGTGCTCAAGAGCAGCAGGTATTCCAGCAGTTCAGAGTGTATCCACAGCAAAAACATCCAGCAAAACAGAGTGCCAGTAGACACAGTTTTCATTTCCAGGTCCAGTCAGCACAACACAAGTACATGGAAGGAGCAGTGGCACAGATGAGTGCTTCGGGGGATGTGTGTGTGAAAGGGTGGAAAGGCAGAATTTTTACCAAAGCATTTAGTTAGGAAAATAGATATTTATTATCTATCCTGGAAAACAACCACTGTTTCCTAATCTGTGCCCACAAAATGCCTTTGTACAGAAAGCTATCAAATTTCATTGGTTTTTAGGTTCATTGCCTGGATCAAAGCCTGACTACCCCAGACAGATGAGAGGGTTGGTCCCTTCACTAGTCACAAGTATTTGAATCATTCTTTTCAGCTTAGTCCTCAGTGATAACTGCTGAGACACACCAATCCAAATCCAAAATTGGAGGTTTTTCTGTGGTGTTATATTGTGTATGAGGAAAGACCAATCTGAACCTGGTATATGGTATGAGTTGAATGGAATTCCACTTGTTCCCACACATCTGAGTCAGTCTTGGATATGGGCAAGACTAAAGTCTGACCAGCTTTATGAGATGAATCCACCCAGTCATCCATCAAGGCAAGTATAGTCCTTTTTCAGCAGAGACTTCATGAATCTAATTTCTAGTGCTCTAAGTCTTCTGGACATTTTTGTATTCCTTTCGCATTTTAAAGATGCTTATATAACAGGTACTTTCCCACATTGGCCTTAAAAGCCCTTATTCCCTTTCTTTCATTATTTCAACAGACTCATAGTCATTGCAACACAGGTGACGGTAAATCAAATCAAGTTGAAATGTGGGCCTGACTCATTCTCAGACGATATATGATTTGTTTGCATTACATTATCTTGGAAACCCATAAGCAACGTGCACTACCTACATGTCCACACATGGCAAGAAGATAAATGCTCTTAGTAATATAAAATCTAAATAAAATTACAATCAGGTTTGGATATTAGGATAGCTTTGCAACACCCTTGGGGCATTACTCTTATCATTAGAATTATTTGCATTAGAGTGGTGTCCAGAGATCCTGACTATGATCAGCTTCAAATTGTGCTAGGCTCTGGAAAACATGGGAATAGACAAAGGTTTTGAATGCTAAAGAGATAATTACAGGCAAAGGGTGGGAGAAATAAAGAGTTGTTATCATTGTTTTGTAGAGAACTGAGGTGTGGAGATTACGTTTTTGTAATATTCTAAGCATAAATGCAAAGCAATGTTGGAGTTCAAGTTCACCTTGCATCCAAAGATTTTTCACACAAGCCCATGTTTAGGCTCCTGCTGGCTTTGTGGGGTGCTGATAAAAGTGGGAAAGATAGCTTAAGTTTGCCCTTCCCCAGTTACATACCTATGTTTTGGGGTTTTTTTCTGTCTTCTGTAAGGTGACCAGAAAATCAGAATGGAGCTAAAAAACAGACACCTGACTCCAGTTAAGCATCCAAAAATTCATCATTTATTTTTAAAGTAAGAGTTACTGGAATTGCAGCAGCAACATATCAGAAAAATAGGACAAGTGGTCTTTCAATCAATAGTGAAAAGACTCTGCTGAACTCAAAGGAAGTTTCTTTACAAGTAGCATTTCAAGGTGTTCTCTGTATGTGTTTACAAAATTTTTACAAATCTTTTACAATGATTATAGAAACAACCATCACAATGCTAAGCTGATGAAAGAGTAGGTGGATGTTTATATGCTGCTATTTCACCCCATGTTGGCAGGGATAAGAAAATTATAAAGTGATAAGGAGAGATGCAAGAAGGAGGAGCAGACATGACTGCTTGACTATGTGCTTAATTAAGTTATGCTGGTCCCATCAAATTGTAGTGGTTTATATTGCATATTTTCAGTCCCAGGCAATACATTGGCTACCTACCTCTGAATGGACAGTGAGGAGGAGATATTATCAAAGGCAGAAATGTTGGCTATCCAGGAGAGCTGGATGGTTACCTATTTTTTTTGCCTTTGATGCCTGTACATTATCAGTTAAGATCATGATCTCACTACGTGATCCAGTCACTTGCAGAAGTAATTTTATGTAGGTAAATGAGACAACAGGCAGGAGCAAGACTTGCAGACTTAGACTTATACCAAGAACTCCAGCACTCAGGAATTTATTTCCTACTGTTTAAGTTCCTTTAATAAGAATGCAGATCTTTTTTTCTTAAGCATGATAGGAACTCTAGTCATTATTTTCTTTCAGTACTAATGTTATTGTTTTCCTATAACTTCTGTTGCTCTGTAATTCTATGGGCCTATGTCTAACCTCATATATAAAATGCTTATTAGATGTTATATTTTATCTCTTGGATTCAGTGTCTGACACTATCAATTTGTCCTTATTTCAATAAAAGTGATTTCCCTCAGCCTCAGCTTGTCAGGATTTAATGTTTTTCTTTATCACAATGGAAAGTTAGAAAGGTTCCCCTCTAAAAAACAAAAAAGAACCATGTGCATGTGCATTTTAATTCAATATTTATTATAAAATACAAACCAAATAAAGTAACGTTATAGTACCAGATACTGTCAGAGTTGAGCTGATATTTTTTTCCTTATTGTTTATTTTTAATATATGGGTATCTAGTCTCAGTAAATCTGTAGCTCATTGGCTTCATTACCTCTGTCCTTGTGAACACAGAATGAAACAGTACCAAATGCTCATCTGATTTCTGTTTTTCTTTGGGAATTCACTATCTGTGTCCCTTAATCAAGTGATAATACATAGGAACCATTCCAACATTGAGCTGACATAAGCACAATATTAGTTGTTTGATGAGAACTCCTCTATGGATACAAATTCCATGTGGATTTTCCAAGTCTTTGTAAATTTATTAAAAAATAATATATTCTACACACATTTAGACCATGAATGTTAAAAGAGTAAGTATAGTAATTTATTAGGAATATGAAAGCATCTAGAAAATAAAGACATTTTAATATAATTTTAACTATCTTATAGTAATTTGTAAGACACAGAAGGCATCTGAAACCTTTGGTAGACAGACCCAGAAAAGGTTCCCATTAGAAATTTATTCCTTGCAGACCATGCTCTGGAAGAAAGGACCTTTTAATTTCCTTTATCATATCTGTGTAATGTTTTGCTAAATGGACAGTCAGGAGCCATTGTTGAGTATGGAGGCTGAAGAATATTCATCTTCTTTCTTCTTCATTTTCCACACCTTGTCAACATCTGCATAGCTCAACAGTGAAGCTACTTTTCATGCAATGTGCCCAAAGGTTACAACTCATAGGTCAGGAATGGGAATTTTCACTTTGAAATCACTGGGCAGATAAGACTACATACATTACTGAGGTGACAGGTACAATGATGAACCTTCTGACAGTCAGAGAGGTCGCACTGGTATCAGTTGTCTCCCAGCTTTAAAAAAAAATAATTTAAAAAGTCAAACAGAGTTGATGTTGTTTACTAATGTCAAGTGGCTGCAGATTTAGGGCCCCAGAGTTTAGGAAGTCTTCTTTAAATGTGCTGGTTGTACTCTCATCACCAACATAAATTGCTGCCTGAACTGAGTCACACAGAAGCTATTCTAGAAGCAGCGACGACAGACACATTACCAGGTACTATACTGGAAACCATCAGCTCCAGCCCAGTGTCTAGGAAGCCAGAACAAGAACACAGCAGTCTCCTGTTTAATTTTCTTCAATAATTAACATCACTTTACAAAACCCATAAAATAGTGCTAGTTTCAAAATTATGACATTAATAACTGAAAGATTTTTAGTTTTGGTAAAGAGATGGCTGAGTCACACCTGCAGGAGTAAGTTGTAACCTGAATAAAAGGAAGTGAATAACTGTAGTTTGCTAAAGATTCAATTACAATTCTATAACTTTAGAACTATCAGGAACAGATCAGAATGCCAAATCTATGATCAGTACTCATACCTCATTGTACTGTCTTTGTCTACTTTGTTAAAGAAATGCCAGAGCACATCAGATAACAACAGGAATATTAATATTACAAAGGCTGAAGGATCATACTACCTGTGGTTAGCTCGAAGTATTTTGACCATTGCTGTAAGATCTTGTTTCAAGGTCCCCAGAGGTTAATATGATCACAAATCTTCATAGTATTTCTATGAGACTCCAGAAGAATCTTCCTATCTTCTCCACATTTACTGAGGTACTTGAATGTCCTGTATATTGCTCTGCACAGACAAATGCTGTCTTTCCTAAATAAGGTCACCTGGATTACATATTTTTTGTGTCAAATTAAGCCCTTCTTCCCCTCAAAAACAAAACAAAACAAAACAAAACAAAAAACTCGACCAAACAAAAAGAAACCAAAAACAAACAAACAAACAAATTATCCCTAGTAGTGATAACATCCATGAAATAGATTGATTTTGTCAAGGCTAAATTTGTCTAATAGAGCCTATACTTGAGATCATTCAAGTACTCTCTTGAGGTATTTCATTGTATCAGTGTTTGCAGGACAGGGCCTTGTATTTGTTTGTGCCACACGAAGTTGATATATAAGAAGACATGATTTAATTGAAAAACCTCTGAGGAGTCTTCAGTTCCTGTATCTCTTTATCAGAATAAAATTTTTATAAAAGAAGAATCAAAGAGTACAAGGAGACTTTAGTAGAGATCCTGGTATGAAATGCAACTATACTCTGTAATAAATGTGACTATAGTCTATAATAAATACTTTCCCATATTTGTATGGGAAGATTTTTGAGGGAAAAGGTTTTAATCATTAAAAATATTTTTTATTTTATATTTCATATTGGATTTTATAAATCCTTTTATACCATAAATTTGATGCATACAAGCATTAAGTTTATGCAAAGTCTTTAGTTGCAGAAAACCCTGATCTTACAGAGGATCAACTTTTCCAGAGTGCTATCACCAAGTAAATTAATATTCTAGCATAAATAATGTGGTGCATAAGAATGCAGACTATGGAGATCCATCTAAGGTCATTAACCTTTTCTATATGTCCCCATCTCTCCTTCAACATATGTGCCACTGACTTATTCATTTCAGTACTTTAGCATAACGGGGGTTGAACCCAAAGCTGTTGTAGAGACTGATGTTCCCATTCTTCCCACCTAACTTGAGGTACTAAACTGAGTATTATCTATATTAATAATGGAAAAGCTGTTTAAAAGCAGGACAATTCATGCTTTCATACAAACAGACCTTTTTTTTTTTTTTCAAGAAGTGAGGATTTGGGAAATTCTAAATATCTGAGGTTGGCTTTGTGGGGATTGGTGGCACTGGCTATTCTCTTAATTCTGCAAGGTTTTGTCTTTTTTCTGTGTAATAATTTATCAGGAATGCCACTTTACAGAGACAAGGAATCATTTCCCATGGCGATTCAGGAACACTAATATGCATGCTCTGTTGTTCCTTTCTGCCCCGAGTACCATGTTGGCTTAAATCCTCTCAGCTTCCTGTAGAGGGAAGTCCTGGTAGCCAAGGTACCTGAGACTTTCACTGACAGGTAATCAGTGGCTGAGAGTGTGAGAAATTTACCCAAATAAACTAGAGAAAGTAACAACAAATAGATCACTTTTTTTAAGCTCAGTGTCTAGACCTATCTTGCAGATTTATCCATGATTACATGTGAATAGAGTCCATCTTATCCTTAGACTTCAGCTTTATTACACTGACTGTCTCCCTCATCTCTACATCCATTAAATTATTACTTTTCTCCTCCTCAGTACCCCCAAAGATACTATTCATTAAAATGTAGAGAATAAAATCTCTTATATATGCATTTTTGCTTATTATCTGTGCTCGGTGCCTCATCGTTTGCCAAATTCATATTTCTTGAACAAGGAGGGCAGAAACAATGTGAAATCAATCTTCTTTTGCTTGGGCAGATAAACATAAGGCACAATGAGAGAAAGAAAGGAACAGTAAGAATGAGATAGGGAGAAAGAAAATAAAGCAGGAAAACAGCAATACCATCCCAATGGTGATGGATAACCGAAGTGAACGTGTCAGGATGGTATTATGTAAATTACCAAAGCAGCTGAGCAGTGCACTGATGATTACAGAGGATGCGAACAATGTTATGGTCCCCAGGTGCCACCATGCCTTGTTATTTTTTCTTCCCTCCAACTACCCTTGGGGTAGATTCTTCCTGACCTGAGTCCTTGAAAAAAATCATCCAAGAAATACATTCCTGAAAAAAAAATCTTAGAGGACATCTATGACATTTCTCTAAAGCAATAAATGCATTCTCTGTGTTGCCAGTTTAACATTATAAAAAGTGCTTTTTAGCTACATCTCTGAAAGATTCAACTTATCAAACACCTTGATTATAGAATGGGTTCAAGGCCAACCCATTTTTAAACAGAAAAGGAAAAATGAAGGGTAAGGGCAGAACTTGACATGAATCAACTATATTTCACAGTTACTCTGTATTATTAGGAACAAACTTTTCTCCATCATATTAGACAATCTGTGTATCTGAATTTGTGTGTTATTGAATTTGGTTTCTTCCTTTGGGAGAGGGTTGTTTTAAATAACTGCTGAGGAAGACTGAGTAATGATAATTTGTTAATTAACTCTCATTTGAAATTAGACCTTATTTGAGCTGAATGTGGGCCCAAAACCCAAAGTCCCATAGTCCAGAGATTGTTTCTTATAAATTATCAAGTCAAATATCCGGACCCTCTGCAGGCTTCTGAGGATTGGATCTTATAAAATAACAAACCTTCATTGACTTAGGTTATACAGAACAAGTCTTCCACATGCCAAGGATTTCATCAAAATACTTCATGGTAGACAAAGTTATAAATTAAATAAAGCCTAAGAAAAATAGATAAATATTTTTTTAAAATATTCTTAGGGTTTTTAAAATTAAATTATTTTGACCAGGCTCTTAATTAATTTGCATTCTCTGTTCACAAATGGATTGAATAATGTTATTAGCAAGGTGCTTAGAACATGCATTCTATTTGGCCTAGGTTGATTTATATTGATTACACAAAGTGGTGATTACAAAAATCAAAGTTTCATGGAGTTCAGGAAAGCTTAAACTAGCTCCTCCTGTAACTCCTATCCACAGAAGGATGCAGCAGAGTGGAATTCATTGCTTTGCAGGTCAGTCTAGATGACAAATCCTTAAAATCTGGCAGAGACATACACTCCTGGTAGTTCTTTATTTTGGCACAACATCTACTAAATCAGAACCGATATCATGTCTGAGTTCACCGGGCTCTGCAATATCGATAATAAATAAGAATCATTAGCATTTATTCCTTCAGTAGGAATTTCTTGGAGTAAGTAATTTAATGTCTGCACAATAGTGCACTTTCCAGCAGTGCTATGGGCAGCCTCATGGGACTAACAGGAGAACTTGATAACTGACACTGGTACAGGTTTAAATTTGAAATTGCATTCAATTTGTATGTCATTATGTAATTGAGAACATGAACCTTTAAGGCAAATATAGCAGGAAATGGGCATCCTGCTAAAAATACTTGCAATGCAACAACTAATTTAATAGGATTCATATCTCTAGAGACTATCAGAAAGACTTTTTGTGGCAGACTGCATTTCTTCTTTTTGTGTTTATAAGGAGGAACACTTAGCGGGTGAGAGTATATGTGAGCTGGTGGAAGTCCAGAAACATTAACTTCTGAAGTTACAACTCCTTTTCATGGGATGGGGGCAGCATGAGCAAACGTAGATTTCCTCTTGGGTTCAATGCTGCTTGGAGATTTTCTCAGGTGGAATTTATCAGCAAGGTCAGCATGACTTCTTTGGGAAACTTTCTTGACTACTTTTACTGGAGTTTCTGTAGTTCACACTGAACATTTTTTATTTAAATTCATGAAAAAAACAAGCTAATTGGCCACGTAGAGAAACTATCATGCCAAACTCATCTCTGTTTTTTTTGTTAACATACAGTGGCTCGGTATCCCAAGACACCTTAAAAATACTAGTATATAAGAATACATTTTTAATGGAAAAAAAATGCTTGTGAAACTTCCATCAATTTGGATTTGGTTGGATTGCCTAGTCTGCTGTCTGGGTAGGCTCCTTCTACATTCCTGAATTCAATAATGAATTATCATAAAATCTGTGACATAACAATTGCTTCTTTCTTTGTTCTTTACTATATTTAATTCAGGATTTTTTTCATAAGACTTTAAAAATAGCTCCTATAGAAAGGGTATGGAAACTCCTTCATGTGACTTTCTCAGTGCTGTATTATGTAAGATCTCCAAAAGCCCTTAAGAACACAAGTCCTGCTAATTGTTAATTGGGACATTCAATGAGACTTGAGCACCCACTTCACTTAATTTGCTTTTGAGCAGCCAACACAGCTCTGAGAAGTGGCAGACATTTGTGACCAGATTTACTCCTGTATTCTGGGCCCAATCTGTGAAAAGTAAAAGCATCATTTACAAAATGCCATTGATCCTCAGTTGTTTAGCTTTTTGTAAAACCTAGACTACCTATTGCCAGAGTTGGTTTGTTTCACTTGGCTTTTCTTTACAGAAATATCGAATTTTTATAGATTAATGTTCTGTTTCCCTAATTTTAAAGTGATTTTTCACTGAAAAAAAATTGTACTTCTGGTAGTATAATAATTTACATTCGTATTGTACCTTTCATCTCAAGTGATCCCAAAGCACTTTACTAACTTAATAAGCTGAAACACACTATATTAAATACTACACATTGGGTTCACTTCACCCACCACTAAAACAACCACTTATGTGGTGAAATGTGCCAACAGTTTAAGGGTTCTGCAAGGTGTTGAGATCTATTAGCCTGATACAATGCCCACTGAAGTCAATATAAAGACCCCTAAAGATTTCATTGGTCTCTGGATTAGGATTTATTGCAATCTTCCATCAGAGCATTGAGGAACATGCTTAACTTAAGCACTTGAGCAGTTCCATTTACATTAATAGTGCTTGAAGTTGCTTAAAGTTGAGATTGCTAGTTTTTGAAGTAGGGCCAGGTGTCTCAGTGCTGTGCAGTACAGATTGCAGCAAGTGCATTGACACAGCACAGAGAAGCATAAAACAAGAACTGAAGAACACCCTAACTCATCAAATCCACTGCTGAAATTAGGTAGCACAATTTAAACACCCTTATCAAATACATGATCAGGAGAGCATGAAAGAAGAATTGTATGTCCACACCTTGAAATCTTTATGCATTCACACCTTGCCAGTAAGTTTATGTTATTACCTCTGGTTTATTACCAGTGTTTGTTATTTGGACACTGTAAAATTATTAATCTTTTTGTGTTTGCAAATCGTAGATCCATCTTAATGTAATCCAGATTCATTACTTTGCTTCCTGCACTGGTAGTTGGATTAATAAACATCTGCTACATTAATTAATTAAAAATTGGTAGGAAAGGATAGACCTTTGAGCTGGATCAAAATGACTGGAAAGAACTATAGCAAAGCAACCAAAGGAAAAAAAAATCATGTCGTCTTTGTTTAGCATCAAGCAGCTCCAAGGATGCTAGTTTTCAGTCCAAAAGACAGTAAGGTTTTGTGATACTAGAAAAGATAGTAAGTCCAGGTCAGAGCTGGGACAGTAATAACCTTTCTTCATAACCTGACTGCACACTTCCATGTTAACATACTGTGAACTGAGCACAAGTGACAAAACCAATCCATCACTGCACCACCAACACAAAGAAGAATAGAGAGGTTAACAGAAATTGATGACATCCCTGCTCGAATTTTACACTGATTCGGCCAGCTTTACGATTGAAACAGACAAAGATTTATAGTCCGAGCTAGGACGCTGGCTCTCCTTGATTGCCTTGATTTTTTTTTTTATGCGCTTCTGCATATTTATTTCTAAGCTCATCACAGGCTTGTATCATTAGAATGCTGATTTGATTTTACATTCCAAGAGGAGTAGGCATTATGCAGCCATTTGCATGATGTGAGAGAAATCACCATAACAGTTTGTGATATCGGCGACCAAAATGATCGCTAATGTTCACCTGCATAAGCAGGATTGTGTAATATTTTTTTGAAATTCATATTTTTTCCTTTTCCTTTTTTTTCTATGGAAAAAAAAAAAAAGAGAAGAAAAGAAAAGAAAAATAGGGAATTATTCCATATCCTGTGGATGAGAAATTGTGTTTTGTCATGCCTCCGAGGGCTACAGTGGTATTGAGCTTTTATGAATTCGTTTGATATCAGGGCTGAGCATTACGAGTTCCAACACAAATTTTTTTCCCCATGACATTATTACTGAAAGCTTTTATCAGTTCATTGTGACAAAAAATTGATTATTATCTTTGACATTTGATGGATAGCTTTCATAAAAGTACATTTTTGTTTTGTGTTTTCTTTTGATTTATTTTTTTGTTTGTTTGTTTGTTTTGTTATTGTTGCTATTGGTGGTGGTGTGTGTGTGTAAGTCCATAAAGTTTTCTTAGACAGGCTTTATTTTCAGGACAGAAAAAAAAATAATCAAGCAACAACCACTTACTCCATGGAGTATTCTTGTATCAACACTACCTGTGAAAAAGTTGAAAATGAAGTGACAATCCTACTACCTGACTTCTTCCACTTAAACATTAGGAATATGTACATTCACACAGCTTAGAGGCAAATTTGGATTAGTAATATAACTGTTCCATAGATACCTGAAAAGGAGATTTTGAAGTGGATCAGACAGAGGCATTGATAGCTACTCTATAGCTAAGATTAATTCAGGATTTTGTCTTTGCTAGTTTCTAATACCTCTTTGGAGTTGCTGTATTTTAAACAAACATTCAGCAAGTGTCTGACAGAAGAACAAAGTTACCTTTAAATAGTTTAACTGTTGTTTATTGCATTCTAGCAACAAGTAGCAATAGAACTCAACTCATTGTTAACAACACCAGGATCTGAAGCTAATGGTGATCCAATTACAGTCCCTCACAAGTGGGAATATTCACCTCTGTGTGTGCATTAGTGTTGATGGGAGCTCTGTGCTTGCCTTGGGAGGAGAATATACTTTAAAAGAACGTGGCAGAACTGTTTTCTTCTGAAGGAACAGGAATGGCTGCTTTTCCTGTTTGCCATTCTCAATGATGGATTCATAAGAGTCTTCCCAGGGACTCTTGCTGAAACAAAGGGTGGGAGAATAGTGAATTATAGAGAAATTTGTGAAGACAGAAAGTCAGCCAGAGGCCAGAGCAACTATTTGCTAGAGAAAAAGGACTTTAGAGATGGTAAGATTAGTTATAGGAACAGATTTTAACCTTTTGAAGCAAATGCTGTGAAGTGTCAGATCACTTAAGAAAAGAAAAAAGTAAAAGAATTTTCTGAACTGTGTGTGTGCCAGTTTCAGACATTTGGCAGTTCTTGAGATCAGGAAAGTCAGCAGTGAACAGAAAACAAGATTATTTAGCCTTGCTGTTACTATTGCATTGATGCCAAAGTGATTCCTGTTGATAGACTGGTGCAGGGTCAGTTGTAACAAGAGTGTGAAAGAGAGGAAGGAGGATATTGCCAAGGAACCTTGGACCATCATATAACCTGTAGTATGTGCCATGTGCTAAGAGAAGGGTTTAAATGGTTGCAATCTTCTTAATTCCCTCCCCTGGACTTTTCCCTTCTCTCTGCTCCCAAAAATCTGTCCTGGGGGCAGGTTCTGGGATAAATTTACCAAATAAGGACAATATAAATGTCAATAATGCGGTAGGAAAGGAATAATTCTCCAGTGTATAGTCTGCATCTGTTCTTAGAAAGAAAGCTGATGTTTACAACAACAGTGAAACAAGTTTTGTTCTGGTAGTACTGAGAGGAAAGGAACAAAATATCAGTTTTAAGAAAAGGTGTTAATTTTACTATAATGAAATACTTCATACATGATAAGTTGCAAAAATTTTCAAAGGAATGTCAGACTGATGGTTAAATCTTGGAAGAGAGAAAAAACTCTGGGACTCTGGAAAAAAATGGTTGCTAGTGCCACTGTTTAAGATGGATAAACACTTCAGTAAACTGTCAGATGGTTAAATGGATACAGAGCAACTAAGTCAAGATGATGGAAGATGAAATCAATGAGGAATTAAAATAATGGCAATATACATACTGTAAGTCAACACAGGTTAATGAAAAAAATTGCCAAATAAATTGTTTTTCTTGATTGAGTTTATGATTTCATTGACAAAGATTTCTGTAAAGCACTTGATTTCATTATGATTTTAAAATGCTACAGGCTGTGAATGCATTAAAACCTTTCTAACTGACATTTTTTAAAAAGCAATTCTAATGAAAAAATAACCCATCTGTTTTTTCCTGTTGGCTTCCTTCAGGCCTGATTCTAGTCGTGACCTGAGCAGCAATGTGCGAAACAACATAAAATCAGTCTTGTTAAGATTTACATACACAAAACCACACTATGGTAAATAATGAGAAGATAGATCTGATGAACAGCCTGGATAGTACAATGAACTGGACTTGCTTGAATAAGATTTATTTTAACTTTTTCAACAGTAATATTACATATCTAGGAATCAAGACTGCAAGTCACAATTTCTCTCTGAAGGAGAAACTCATTTTGACTATCATAAGAGGTTGGAAATTTCATGGGATTTATATGATATGGGAAAACATATGATCAGGAAGCTAAGAGAGCAAATATCAGTCCTCAGATCTGTGGGCAGAAAGAGCAGGGTATTGATCATTAACCAGTGGAATAATTTATTTAAGGATCTTGTGGCTTCTTCAGATCTCAGTGTTTAACTCAAAATAAAAATATTTGAAAAAGTATGTTCTGTTTTACCAGCAGTCTGAATGAAAGAAACAGATAAGAGTCATAACTGTTGCCTCCATTGCTGAGTTTAAATTATCTCTGAATTGTCAACTTCATCAAAAGGAAATTAAATATATGTAACTGCCTATGAGTTTTACAAACAAAAAGGATCGCATAAATTGAGATGCCCAAATTAGGCACTGAATGCTTACAAAAGGTTAAAGTACCAAAATACCAATTTCAGGGATAAAGGCAAAAGTATGAAAGGTCTTCTGAGCACTCTTGTATAAAATGCTGTCACTTACCTGTTGTATTTAAAAGATTTTTTGCTTGTTTTCTTCTTCTTCTGGTAGGACATTAGGATTTTCCTCAAAGAAAAGGAAAATGTATATTACCTACTACTTTTCCTGAAAACAGGAATGTACTACTGTTGAGCACGAAGCCATGGTTTCATTTGTCCATGTACTTGCTATATGCAAGTTTTTCCAGTCACTGGATTGTATATACCTGGTGGGTTAGCTTTGGCAAACAGGCAGGCTCCCACCCAGCCACCCTCTGCTTATCAGGACAGGGGGAGAAAATAGAGTAACAAACTCTGTGGCTTAAGACTAGGGCACTAAGATTTCTTAACAGTTATTGGCACTGGAAAAGCAGACTCAACTTGGGGAAATTTAATTTACTTTTTTTGCCAATTCAAATAGATTTGGGTAGTAAGAAACAGAAAAGAACTGTTAAAACACCACCTTTCTTCCTCTACCTCTCCCCACAAAGACGTCTGCAATGTCCCTATTGCCAAAGCTTTGCAACTGACACACAATACAATATAGTGTAAAAATTCCTAGTCTACAAAATATTTCTAGTGAAAGGACAACATCTAAATTGCATGTTGCTGTTTCTTTTTATATTTTTTGCTAATCTGTAGGAATTACCCTGGCTAATCATCTGCAGAAGAGAGCCCTTCTAACCAAACTTGATGGGTGTGATTCTCCCTCTACTTATACATTAATGTTGTAACCCTAATTTAAAAAGCCTGATTTTGGTTTTATAAAATGAAAATTTGATTGGATTATTCATTTGGTTTATTTTAACCCTCACACAATGCAATGAAAGTACTGGCTTTGTTTAATTTCTATTGCAATGGCATTTGCAGAGAAACTGATAAAGGAAACAAAACTTTTTTTATGCTTCTACATAGCATTTTGTTTGAACTTGTAAACAGCTGCTATATATGTTCAAGTGAACATTATAGACCACAGTATTAAGTACATGGCTGGATCTTCCTGTCAGCAATCCATTAGTTGTAATGGATCTAGTAAGAATCTAATGTACTATCCATATCAGAAATGTGCAGAGGCTGGAATATCTGTAGTATAAAGGCTTTGCAGGAATTTTTAAATTTGTCTGCCAGCAGGAGTGATTTTACAGAAAAGAAAATTATGGTAGAGCAAAGAGGGGAACTTGAGGTCATTCAGATATCTTGCTTCAGAAAATTAGAAGGAATTGTTTTGATTTCAGTGTTTGAGTCTTTATTATATTAGAGCACTTGTCATGCTGTTATGATTACAATTTGACAAATTATTTCAATTTGGAAAGTCAATTTCCATAAAAAAAAAAAAAAAAAAAGAAAATCAATGTCTGAAATAATGTCAAAACCAACCATTTAAAAACTGTTAGAAATTTTCCTTATATTTACAAGTGAAATCCTAGAAATATCAATAACAAAGCATTTTTGGTTTGATAGTATTATTTTCCAGTGAACTGTAAATCCATCAACTTTTTTCTAAATGCCTCTAGTCTTACACTCAAAAATTTCTGTATTCTTCATTATCAGTTGCCAGTTTCATTTTGCACACACAAGACTAAGCTTAACAAGTAGGTTTTAGAATTAGGCCTAAACATAGAGGCAAACAGAATACTTTAATTATTTCCAAATTAAAGTGGATTTTTTAGTTAGAAGACAGTTAAACAAGCATTTTAGGATAAATTAACTAGTATGATGAATTTAAGAAAGTCGTGCATTTGCAAAATAACATTACTTTATGCTTAGTTTAATTTGTGGGCAGATCAAATGTAGGCACAGTCTGAAATATCTGTAGCATTTTCTGTGAGAAGAATTATGAATTTATTCTCATGAATAAAAGTAAATCATGTTTAAACTCTGAAGTTGGAGGCTATCCTAAGAGAAAGAATAATAAACTAAACAGAAATTGTTCTTTGTCATTGTGAGAGAACTATGCACATTACTCCAAACAGATTTTGTTGAGATGATTTAGCCATAATACACTTGTTTTGTGCTTGCATGTCTAAATTTTATGTATCATGTGTACAAAGATAGATAAAAAACTATTTTTGAGATATAAATATGCATATGCAAAGCCAAGTACAGTAAGATTGAATCATCTCCATATATTCTGTAACATGAAAATAAAAAGATGACAGGGAGCATCAAATTAACTTATTTTACTAGCTTATGCCTCAAACACATTTTTAGAAGTGCAAAACAATGTAATTTTTTGTGGCATGCTACTCCCTGTATTGCTATTAAGCTCTCCAGGTGATGCTCTCTTGGGAATCGACTCTGAACAGAGGCCTAATACAAGACCGGATCGCAACATCTGCACCAGATAGAATTTGTCATCTTCTGTCTTCAAGCCCATTGGCTGTCGCTTAGCAACTGGTCAATCTCACAGAGCATTTGCCATGACAAATTAGTAGCATTGTTACCATGACAACCAGCTTTGTTACTTAATTAAATTGATTTGAATCAGAATTGGCTTTCGGGGAAGCAAGTTTGTTGTGCAAAGTAGTAAACACGAGCTTGCAGAAAACCATTAATGCTTTGATGTTGTAGTCCCTAAAATCAACACTATCAGGATGAGATCCAGAATCAAGTCCTGAAATCACTGTGAACAGCTTTGCTTAAGATTGTAATTTCCTTTTTGAGTATTTTAGAGCACTCTGGATATACTTAACAATGGTCCAAAACAAAACAAAACAAAACCAAACAAAACAAAACAAAACCTAGGGTGTTCCAATTTCCTGATTAATACTTTGATAGTGTAAGTAGAGAATGTACTGCTTTGAAGCAACTGATCATGGAGCCATGTTGCAGTGTCACTGGAAAATTCACATATTCAGACAGAAAAGGAAGAGAAATCAGATATTGTGGGGTAAAAATCTAGGAGGAATGGAATTTATTGACATTCTTTCTATTTTTACTCCAGTGGCATTTTGACTGCTGCCTTGGAAGTCTCAGTTCTCACCATAATATATAACTCTTCCTGGCTTTGGAAGTGAAGGGGATCCCTTCTTCTAACACTTAGGGTCCAGAAATCACAAAATTAAAGACAAGCTAGAAATTCAGATTTCACACTACTGGCAAATTTCTTTTAACATGAACACCTGCATGCTTTTTAGTTGTGTTTTCTACTCTTCTAATTATCTTTGCAGACTGAGAGAGGCACAAGATTAATGTATTTATATCTTACATATATTTAATGAATGTTACCTACATGTTAATTATAAGTACAGCTGTTGCAGATTTCAGATATGCAGTCTCACATTTTTTCAGTTTATCTCTATTTTATCACTGGTAATGTATGGATGTCTGCTCTTGCTGTCCTGCCTGATCCTCTTTCATATTTAACTGCACAATTCAAGTTGTATTTTCCTTATAAAATATTAAATTAATTGCTTGGAATGATTTGAGATTTCTCATTTTGTGTGACTGATTTAAAACTCCAATGTGCTGTTTCGCATGGATGTTCCAAAGCTTAAGCCTATGTAAACAATGAATGGGAAACATCAACCAAATGGTGACTCACATGGGAAATTGCAAAATGTTGACAAATTCTAAACTGCAAGGTGCTGTGTGGCCTTGCTACATTGCTTGTGTGCTGTCTGTAATTCACGCTGCTATCATTAGAGTATGCAGACAACCTAGTGAATCTCTCTGAAGTAGATTTTATTTATTTAGACTTTATTAGCAGAGTCTCACTTTTTTTAATACACTTGTTTTGAAAGTTTGTTCAGAAGCTTCTGGGAAAATAAATCATTTAAAAGAAAGAAGAAACATTTACATATGTACTGCAAAACCAGCTAAGAATATCTTTCACACTTCTGAATGAATTCATACAAAGCATTTTTCTCCTTAAATCATTTTCACAGAACTTAGTAATCGTGAAATCTGATTTACAGCAATGCACATAGCAGTTCCAAATGCTTTTATGTGTTCTCCTGGTAAATATTATGCATTATGTGTATTACCCTGACTTCCTCTTCAAAAATCCTGTAGAAATGTCATATTGTCTTTCTCATTGTTAGAGCAGAATTAAAAATGACATCTTTATTATACAGAGAGGGGAACTCTTAAGAAAAAATTAAGTAATTGTCAAAAGTTCAGAATTCAAAATCACTGTTCATGTCTGCCATACACGTCAGTGTTAGGTTTCAAGTTTGGCCAGCTAAAACTGCCATACAAGAAAGTAGGTTTTGAAACTGATTTTCAAGTATTTTTTCTATTAAAAATACGGGGGTTTTGTGTGGCTGTGTTTTTGGTTTTGTGTTTTTGTTTTGTTTTGGTTTGGTTTTTTTGTGGGGCTATAACTGGAGGAAAAAATAAACTATTAAGAGAAAAAGAAATTCTGATGAGTGTTTGTCATTTGATATATTTCTTTTTTATTTTTCTAATTCTGATGAAATAATACATTTTCAGGTATAAGTTGTTCTATGAAAAATAGCTAGCAATGTTAATAATAGAAAAGTTTTAACAACCAAAGTGGAAAGGAAGTATGAAGTAAAAGTACATTCAAGGGACATGTGCAAATATGAAACAGGTTGATGTTTCAGACTATCCACAAATTGGAGAGGAATTGGGAGAAGCTGAAAAGCCATGGATAAGAAGTCAAAAATAGAACTGTTTGGAAAAAAAGAGAAAATGTATTACCTTTTCCATATATCAGTGAAGTGAGCAAAAGGGCAATACTTCATCTGTTAAATAGCTTGCTACTTTCTTCAGTCACCAACAGCAATCAGCATCATCCAATTAAGGTATAGTTTTGAGAAAGGGTAGTTATTTCTCTCCATATGAGAAGGATACATTATCAGTTTTTAGCCATTTAAAAGGAAAAGGTAGAAATATTGTAAATACTTGGATTCCTTTCTAAAAGTATTTAGCCTTCAGAGATCATGAACTAGACCAAATATTGGAAGATTAGTATGGTCACAAATTTAGTAGTTGAGGAACCTGTACAGTTATCATTCACCAGTTCATGGGGATTGTTTTCAGCTATAGAGTGGAATACACTGGGTTTAAATATACAGATTCATTTCTGTATCTTCTATAATATAAACACATTGTAGTTGCACCACAGCCCTGTTGCTTTCAGTGACGGTGTGGTCCCAGAAAGAGGCCTTCCAGTTGAAAAGCAGCTGTTCAATGACTCAAACATATCTGAAACAACATCCTTTACTTCCATGGCCACTTCACAATGTGAGGGCTTAGGTCACTCTAAGGGTGGTGACTCAGGCAGACAAATTGTCTGATCACCTAGCCTGATTAATTATGCTACTCACCCTCAGGCAGAGTGGGCAGATACTAAAAACTGTCCAATCCTGTTTTAGTAGGTTTGTTTAATAGTCAGTAAAAATGCTTTAACTTGACTTAGCCACGGATAATAGATGTCAGTTTTTATAAATTCTGTTTGTTGAAATGTTTCAGGGTTAAGTTAAAGCAGGAATTTAAAAGTATGGCACACTGTTTTCATCACTTTGCCATCGTTTATTACCCTTCTGAGTAGCCTCCAAAGGAATAAAAGGATGAGGACACATTTTTGTCTGCAAGTTTAGTAAGTTTTATTACATTAAAGACAAATGCTTCAAGATCCTTCTATAATGATTAACTTCTTATTCCAAGCAAGAAACTTTTCTCTTTTGGAAATGTTTTAATATTTTTTGTAGTTGACTATCCTCTTCTGATTCACTGTACATAATCATGGATTATTGATATTTTCCCTACCCACACTTTAAGATTAAAGGTACAGTTGAGCAATTGAAAGCCTGTCCCTTTTCTCCTTCATGAACAGTGACAGATCTGAACCACACAAATATGAACAGATGCAGCAAGACTAATTCTGATCTTTTTTAAAGTTAAGTAGCTCTGGTATAATTTCAGGGAATTAGCCCTACAAATCATCAAGATTCTTATCATGAACACAAACTGTTATTGTACAAACACAGAGTAGAATGTTGTACAGATTTACAAGTCAAAGATAAGGATATTGGTTGTATGAGTAAGGGGAAAAAGAAGAAAACAATGGGACATTACTAGTCAGCATGCTATGCCTCCGTCACTGTATGTCACAGGATTAATGTTTGAAAAGTAGCAGTCCTAAAGGTTGGTAAATGTCATTAAAGGTAAATGAGAGATAATAAACAGGTAGGAATAATTTTACAAGTAAGGGCATCATGGTTTAATTTATGGGCTATAAAAATGCACATTTTAACAAGTTGTAGAATCCCAGGGCTAGAAATTGAGATAGGATATAATGAAAGCTGGCAATAGTTTTAATTGTGGATGGGTAAGAAAGGTTGTGTCTCAGATAAATTATATAGACAATGTTTGGATGTAAGGACGAAGGATTTGTTAGAGGTGAGCCAGGTTACAAGACTGAGTAACATGCAAGATGATGATGAATTTGATCAAAGAGAAGTAAGAAAAGAGAGAACTGTTTTCTTTTAGGTCTATGAAGACATGTAAACCTGACATGATGGTTACAACAGTCTAAATTAATTAGGTAATCAAGACCTGTGATTTAGAGGGAAAGAAAAATATCAAAGACCAAGACAAGTGGTATCACCATAATAAGCTGAAAGTGGAGTTAAATCCAGCTGGTGGCCAGTCACAAGTGGCATTCCTCAGACCTCAGTATTGGGACCACTTCTGTTTAACATCTTTATCAATGACCTTGATGAGGAGATAGAATTCACCCTCAGTAAGTTTGCAGATGACACTAAGGTGGGTGGGAGTGTTGATCTGCTTGAGGGCATGGAGGCTCTACAGAGGGACTTGGACAGACTGGATCGATGGATGGAGGTCAAGTGTATGAACTTCAACAAGGCCAAGTGCCAGGTCCTGCACTTGGTTCACAACATCCCCAGGCAATTCTACAAGCTTGGGGAAGAGTGGCTGGAAAGCTGTTCAGCAGAAAGGGACCTGGGAGTGCTGATTGACAAGTGGCTGAATACAAGCCAGTAGTGTGCCTAGGTAGCTAAGAAGGCCAATGGCATAGTTTTTATATTAGAAATAGTGAGTCAAAAAGTACCAGGGAGGTGACTGTCCCTCTGTACGTGGCATTGGTGAGGCTGGACCTCAAGTACTGTGTTCAGTTTTGGACACCTCAATACAAGAAAGACATTAAGGTGCTGGAGTGGGTCCAGAGAAGAACAACTAAGCCAGGGAAGGGTCTGAAGAACAGGTCTTATGAGGAGCAGCTGAAGGAACTGGGGTTATTTAGTCTGAAGAAAAGGAGACTGAGACGTTATTGGTCTCTACAACTGCTTGAAAGGATGTTGTAGAGAGGTAGGTGCTGGTCTCTTCTCACAAGGTTTAGACTGGGCATTAGAAAAAAATATTTTCACTGAAAGGATTGTCAGGCATTGGAATGGGCTGCTTAGGGAGGTGGTTGGATCACCATCCCTAGATGTGTTTAAAAGCTGTATAGATACCTTGCTTGGGATGTGGCTTACAGGTGGTCTTGATAGAATAAGGTTAATGGTTTGACTCGATTATCTTAAAGGTCTTTTCCAACCTAAATAATTCTATGAGTCTATGATTCTGTGTGTGTGAAACAATGAACCAGAGTAGAGATAAAAGGGAAGATTAGAGGAAACAGAAAAACAAGTGAGAAAAAGTGTCAAGGAAGTCTGGGGAAGATAAGACTTCCAGTATGGGACTGATTGTGCTGATGAGATGAGCATGATTTTTAATTCTGATATTTGAATAAGAATCTTTAAAACTTTTGGTGACAATTGTTTAAGCTGAGACGATGATTTTCCAGTGAAGGTAGAGGTAGGAATGAGAACAGAGAAATCCCAGACCCATGCTGTGGTAGTTTCTTTAAAAATCTGAGAAGAAAAAAATTAATTAACACCTAGAACAGTATTGGAAAAGCTAAAGGCATCATTATGGACTTTCTAAGATGAGAAGAACAAAATTATTTTTTTATATGAAGAGAAAAAACATAGAGAGGAGTGACAGAAAGTCATGAAAAAAATAATGGAATCATAGAATCATAGGATGGTAGGGGTTGGAAGGGACCTCTGTAGATCATCGAGTCCAACCCCCTTGCAGGAACACCTAGAGCATGCCACACCAGAACAGATCCAGGCAGATCTTGAAAGTCTCTAGAGAAGGAGACTCCACAATCTCTCTGGGCAGCCTGTTCCAGTGCTCTGTTACACTCTTAGAGTGAAGAAGTTTTTCCTCATGTTGGGGTGGGACTTTTTGTGTTCCACCTTGCTACCATTACCTCTTGTCTTATCACAGGGCACCACTGAAAAGAGACTGGGCCCTTCTACTTGACACCCACTCTTCAGGTATTTGTAAACATTAATAAGATCCCCTCTCATTCTTCTCTTTTCGGGGCTAAACAGCCCCAGGGGTCTCAGCCTTTCCTCATAAGAGAGGTGTTCCAGTCCCTTCATCATCTTTGCAGCTCTCCGTTGGCCTCTCTATAGTATTTCCCTGTCCCTCTTGAACTGGGGAGACCAGAACTGAACACAATACTCCTCATGTGTTTTCACTAGTGCAGAGTAGAGGGGGAGGAGAACCTCCCTTGACCTGCTGGCCACACTCTTCTTTATGCACCCCAGGATACCATTGGCCTTCCTGGCCACAAGGGCACATTGCTGTCCCATGGATAACTTGTTGTCCACCAGGACACCAAGTTCCCTTTCCACAGGGCTGCTTTCCAGTGGGTCAACCCCTAAATTGTACCAATATATGGTGTTATTCCTCCCCAGGTGTAGGACTCTGCATTTAACCTTCATTACGTTTTCCTTTGCCCATTTCTCCAGTCTGTCCAGATCTTGCTGGATGGCAGCACAGCCTTCTGGTGTATCAACCACTCCCCCCAGTTTAGTATGATCAGCAGACTTGCTGAGGATACACTCCATCCCTTCATCCAGGTCATTGATGAAGATGATGTTGAATAAGACTGGAACCAGAACTGACCCCTGGGGAACACCACTATTTACAGGTCGCCAGCTGGACTCTGCACAGCTGATCACAACCCTTTAAACTCTGTTGTTCAGCCAGTTCTCAACCCATCTCACTGTCCGCACTTCTAACCCACACTTCCTGAGATTTCCCATGAGGATGGGAGACAGTATTGAAAGCCTTGCTGAAGTCAAGGTAGGTAACATCCACTGCATCTACCCATTCAGTCACATGATCATAGAGGCTATCAGATTAGTCAGACATGACTTCCCTTTAGTGAATCCATATTGGCTACTATTGTTAACCTTCTTTTCTTCCATGTGCTGAGATATGATCTCCAGAATAAGATGCTCCTTCACCTTTTCAGGGATGAAGGTAAGGCTGACTGGTCTGTAATTAACAGGGTCTTCCTTCTTGCCTTTTTTGAAGACTGGAGTGACATTGGCTTTCCTCCAGTACTCAGGCACCTAACCTGTTCTCCATGATCTTCCAGAAATGATGGAAAGTGGTAGAACATCAGCTGGCTCCCTGAACACTTGTGGGTGCAGCCCATCAGGGCCCATGGATCTGTGTGTGTTCAGTTTATGCAATTGATTTCTAACCCAATCCTCATCAACCAGTGGAGACACTTACTCCTTCCAGGCTTTCACTCTTACTTCCAGGGTGTCTGGGATTCCTGAAGGCTGGTCTTATCAATGAAGACTGAAACAAAGAAGGCATTCAGTAACTCCACCTTCTCTGCATCCTCTGTCATGAGGGCTTCCGCATCATTCAGCAGTAGGCCCACATTTTTCCTAGTCTTCCTTTTGTCATTGATGCATTTGAAGAACCCCTTCTTGTTCTCCTTTAGTTCCTTTGCCAGAGTTAATTCCAAGAGGGCCTCAGTCTTCCTTGTTGCATCTCTACAAACCCTGACAGCATTCCTATAATTCTCCCAAAAGACCAGTCCCTTTTTCCACGTTATGAACTTCATTTTTCCACTTGAGTTTTTTTAGCAGCTCCTTGCTCAACCATGCTGGTCTCCTGCCTCCTCTACTTGATATTTTACTTGGAGGAATGCACCTGTCATGAGCTTGGAAGAAGTAATATTTGAATATCAACCAGCTCTCTTGGGCTCCCTGACTTTCTAGAGTCTTAGCCAAAGGGATACCTTCAAGTAGGTCTTTGAAGAGCACAAAGTTAACCCTCCTGAAGTCCAAGGTTGCAATCTTACTTATTGCCTTCCTTCTTCCTTGTAAGATACTAAACTCTATCATGTCACGATCACTACTTCCAACACCTGCATCAGGTGACAAAGAAGTTCATGAGATCCTCTAGGAAAAACTAATCAGTAAAAACTCACAGGAGAAGGAAGAAAAAAATCAATATAGGAAAATCATATAGTTATTCCAATATTAAATTGGAACATAATGGCAAAATTATTTCCTGATAAGAAAACTGGTGTGGAATTTTTAATTGCTTTTCAGTTTTCTATGCTATACATGGAAAATGATGCCAGCTGTATAAATACCCGGGTGTCTAGGAAGACCTTGATAGAGATTTTTAGTGGCATAAGTCAGATCATAATTGAACAGGTATTTATTAGAACAAGTTTATGAAGAAGCCATAACAGTGTAAGAGAAAGCTCAGCCTAGCACAGTTCTGTCTTGACAGAGAGAATCAGCAAGAACCTGGAAAAGTGACTATCCTTCTTGTAAAACTTCACCAACTAAGGATTTTATTTAATTCTACTGATCCTCCTGCTATTCTCGAATATTAAAAAGAAAAAAAAATGCCAATATGAAAATGACATGTTGCTAGGTTACAAATTCCATTTCCTACTCCCATTTCTTATCTATAATGTAACCTCACAGTGATAAACACACACATATAGGTAAATACATGTGCATGTACATATACATACAACATTATAAAGGTACATAACAAGTTCTACAAATAGATACCATATTTACTAAGGAAGTAAATATAACCAGTAAGACCTATCGCCCCATTCTTATTTATAAGTTGTTGTTATTTTTCTACATCGTGTAATACAAATGTATAGAATTTTATAATTGCTTAATAAACCTCAAAACGGTGGGTTTTTCTCATTCTTTACAGAGCTGTTAATAAATATTACATCACATCAAGATAATGCATCTGAGCATGTATTTTCTTAATAAAGTAAAATAAAAGACAAAGTTAAGGTTGCAAGCATCACGCTGAAAGGAAATAGTGTTGAGTGATGATGAATTATGTTGCAGTTAGGACAGGATGCGTTTTCATTCATAGAATCACAAGGCTGAAAATGACCTCAAGAGGTCAGCTAGTGCCTCCCTCTCCCCTAAGGCAAAAACAACTATAGCTATGTCATTCCTGACAGTTGCTTGTCTGATCTTTTCTTAAAGACCTCTAATGATGGAGATTCCACAGCTCCTAGAGAGTCTTTCCGCAGTGTTTCCCCAGGCTTTCTGTTCGAAGACATTTTGTAATGTCTGTTCTTTGCCCCAGTTAATCCTATTGCACCTTAGTCTAGACAGAAGGGGATCTATTAATTTTCATGTATTTAGAACTTTTCTTCTGCAGGAATATTTTTTAAGAATAAATTTGATATGGGTATTAATTTTATGTCACAGCAGAACAGAAAAGATCCATTATAACAAACACTGAAACAAACTTTGGATGAGTTGTAGAATCTTAGTTAGAATACAGTCAGAAGGGAGATAATGAAAAGAGTACATTTTTAAATGGAATGTAACATTTCAAAGTATCAGGGAGAGGATTTTGTTTTATACTGAAATCTGTGTCCATGTCTCTAGCTGATACAGATCACTGCCCACTGGCAACCTTAAAAAGCAAAGACAAAAGAACACTCTGAGGAAGTGTTACAATTCACTGTCGTGGTCAACCAAAAGTCTAGTGGTGGTGACATCATGCTTGAATTTTTAGGTTCCTGTGGCTGCAATGAACACCACAGAGCCTTTCAGGTAGCACACCACTTCTGATCTTGGGATACACTGATTTATAAAACACAATGACTTTATAAATCACTACTCTAAATATGGAGGCACTGAAACAGCCTAAAACTATTTTATTTTCCTTTGTTTATTTGTTTGTCATTTGGGGTTTTTTTCAGTGTCCAGATTGGATCTGTCTTTACCTAGTTCTTGACAATTCAGTGATGATAATAAAAGTTTTGTCAAAGAGCTTCAGAAATCACATCATTAATAAGAAATTACACGTGTTTGCACTAGCAATAGTAACTACAGAAACCAAAAAATTAAAAAGTTAACATATTTCTTGCAAACCCTTACCTCTCACATTAAAATAAGAAAAATAAAACAATTTTTCAAAGAAAGACATTTTTATCCCATCATCTCTAATTAAAATATTGGAAGTTCCTATTGTGCCCATTCTAATTGAAATTCTTCTGACCTGACCTTGGCCAGAAATTTTCCATAAGTTTCTAAAAAATCATTGTGCATTTATTTGTTTTGATACTTTTTCTGTGCCTACATGTAAAAGTCTGTCTATTCCATGCACTTATGCTTTTGCATCATTTATCAAGGAGGATGGAAATGCTGATTTTTTTCCAGATGAACAGTTCTGCTTTGGCGTCATTTTCTTCAGCTACTAAATTCTTCTGATCTGTATGAAATAATGTAAATATAGTTCATCCCTATAAAAATGTTTCATTTAATGAAAATTAAGGTATAGCTTCATTTTTATGATCTCTCATTTACAAAGAATCAAGGTTTAGCACTCCTGTGTAAGTAGAAGAGGAAGAGAAAAGAGCAATCTGAGAAAGCTGGAGTGTGTCTGGAGAGTGGGATACTAACTAATGCCACTAACATTCAATCTCTGAACAAGCTGGGGGATTACTGGATTTAGACAGAGCACTGAGTGCAGTTTTCTCACAGCCCAGAGGGCCCACAAACTAGCCTGATTTTTTTTTCCCCTGCACAATCTAGATACCACAATCTAATCTAGTATAGCCAACAAGATTTACTGTCATGTTTAGAATGTGTTTTAAATAGTGATTTACCATCTCTTAAAATAAATGTCATTTGTAGCAGACAATCTCTGGTTTAGTTTTGTTTTCCCTATCTGCCATGAGGATCCCATTTTCCTTTTAGTATGCTGACAACACAACTTCGTTAAGGCTGGTTGGTTCCATTTACTTTGGACATCTCTTCTGCATATAGATTGATGAGTTTAATCAGCGAATCAGGAGAAAGACTTGGACATCAATCAGTGTCAGTTTTATTTCTTTCTAATTTCTGATTTGCTACTTCTAGTTACCAATGCAATAAAATGATGCCAATTTAAGATAAAATCTTGGAAATAATGCAAAGTTAGTGTAAAATTGTTAACAGGCCTGTCAAGCTTTAAGGTCGGGCCATCCACTACACCTATAACAGATGCTCTCTGTTAACCTCTCTCCCCTCCCAAAGGGGAAGAGATAGGGAATAAGGGAGAGATACTTATGAATTAGAAAAGAACAGCTTTAATGATAATAATAGCAATACAATAGAATATATACAAATATATAGTAAACCAGTATTGAACTCAACCTCCCATGGTGGCAGTTACATCACCATCACCACTGATGCTGTGGAACAGGCACCAGGGAAGTCCCAGACTAGACTCAGTGGCAGACAGGAACTGGATTCAATAGCTGGATTCAGAAACGTGTATTGGGATTAAAGGCAGAGCAGACTGAGTCCTCAGATGCTGGCTGTTGAAGAAGAAAGATTGACCCTTGTGATCCCTCAGCTTTATACTGAATATGACACATATGGGATGTAATCCCTCACCTGTCAGTTAAGTGTCACCTGTCCTGGCTACTCCTCCCCTCAGGTGTGACCTCTTATTTGCTGCACCCCCAATGTGGTACACAAGATTGAGCAGTGACCTTGGTCTGCACAGGAACAAGTACAACGAAATACCTTTCTGCACACCAATCCTTGGTAGTAACTCTAAACATCAACTGTTACCACTTCTAGAAGCAGACACTGTCTGAGAAAATACACTTTTAACTTCAGAAAGTGCAGTTAATTAGAAGACACAGAGCTGAAAAGTAAAATCACTGAACAGATTTACCGATGTTCTGACTTTGAACCAGGACAAGGCCCAGGAACACTAATACTTTTTGATCACTGATATTTTGAAAGAGTCACTATATTTGATAGACAGGACTAATGAATCCATTGTTCAAAGTTCAATAAAGAAAACACTTAGCATTGTACCAGTTAAACTGTATCATAGCATCTTTTGTCTTATTAGTAAAAAAAAAAATTACTATGCTTTTCCATGGACTCCTGATGAACAGAAAGTACAGTTTGTGCCACAAAAATACCCAGTGTCTTCCATCTTTAGAAGTAATATACTCGGTAGTGTTTTGTATTGTCAGTGTACCTGGAACATCTCAAAGTATTGTCTCATGTATGTATTTTCATAGAAAACTCGAGGAGTAGGAAATTTTTTTCTTCATTTTATGGACATAGTGGTCAAGTAAGGCACAGTGAGACTGAAGTCTAGGGTGTCAATATCTGCATGCTCATATCATGCTTTTGGAAGCTAATTCTCATAATGGTAAACAGGAGTATTATTCCCAAATTCCTCCAAGTATCTGGATATACTTGATTTGCTCAAGATCCTGTGAAGGCATTGAATCAAACTGGACCCACAGGCTAATTTCAAGCATTGCACTGTTCTTCCTCTGAGGGAAAATACCATCTAGTTTATAGACCTTTGCCAATACCAGACTATTTTCCTGACTGTGAAGGGAGAAGAAATAGTATTTCCTTATTGCTAGACAACTCTCACTGTCACACTCTGGGTTGAGGAGAAGTGTATAGAGTACTCCTCCCATACCTACAGTTTACAGATGGAGAGATAAAGGAACTGGGAGAAAGACCCTTATGTCCTAGCATAGCCATTATATCCACAGTGTAAAACTAATTAAGGAATTAGTTTAACATCCTTTTTTACAGGGCTGCAGACTGAAAAACAATGTAGTTAGACCAATTATACCTATACTTCATAATAAGGTAAAAAAATTCAGCTCAGAAGACATCCACCCAAGAAGATAAAATGTCTCATATAACTACACCTCTTGAAGTATATTTCTGCTTTTATAAATGCTACTTCATGTTAATGGAAATTCTGTAAGTCTGTGGTTTTGAAGAAGTAAGTCTTGAGAGTCCTCCCTCAGCACTGAATGTTTCTGATTTAGTTATTTACAACATTTTCATTATAAGTGGCAATCACACACATATTTGTAAGATTGTTTATTTAATTTTTTTTTAAATCTATGGCCAAACAGTGTTGCCAGAAATATCTGATATACATTGGATTTTTATTTATATGCAGGCAATCACAGAATCACAGAATAGAATCACAGAATCCTATGATCAGATATGCTTAAAATGGAAACCATTTGCCTCTCATTTTAATTCATACTGTAGTCTGCAATGTGGTGCAGACTGAACATGTACCATCTTTTTTGCCTCACACTTTGTAGAATAATTTTTCAAAATTTACATTTTCTTTTTAAATTCTGAGTGATACATCCATTGAGAATAGTAAAGGCAATGATTATGAAATTATTACATTCAGGAATTGGTGAGAATATCAGCACAAAGCTGTGTGTAGTACCTTGTAGATTTCTTATATTTCTATATTTATTTATATATGCAAATGTGGATAGGTAGATATATGTATATGTATTCATACATGCATATAAAAATGCACATATGTATATATACATATAAGTATATATATCTATACAAAACAGTCTTAATACTACATGAATTTCAATACATATGTTTCATAGAGAAAGTGGGAGAATATCCAACTGGCCTTATTTAAAAGTTATGTGATCACCCTAGTCTGCAAAGAAAATTATATGATAATATAAATCAAAGAAGCAATATCAGAAGAAGAAAGATAACTCATCTCAAATGATAGAAAGTAAGCTATTTACCTACAAGGATAACGGTGATTGAAGGAATTCCTGCCTATCCAAAGGGCGGGTAGCTGGGTTTTAGTATAGCAATGCCTGGTATATACAGAAGGCCTCCAGACAGGATTAGGAACCTTCCATCCTCCCAGGAGAGACTTGAAAACATGCTGAAATGTAGGTCCATAGGACCAACGTTGTCTAGACCAGAAGATTTCCAAGAGTATCCACAATATTCCATGTGGGTTTATTTACCACCTCTGTAGACATAGCAGAACAAAATTTGAAGTCATGAATGCAAAATGATCTGACAGTGATTTTTAGAATATTTTCAATGTAGTGATACCACACCACCTAACAGAGCACTAGTTCTCCAGGTGCTCTCAATTCTACCTCCAAGAACCCATCAAGGCTGCTTGATGCCTTTATATTATATCTCTTACATATTCAGACTGTGCTTTGCTATCTTCTTCTCCATTTCTCATAGAAACAAAGCCAGATAGATGCTTAGGGCTTACTTCTGTAGGCACTGAGCATCACAAAGGCACTTGGTGCCATTTGATGTGCCCTGGTACATTCCTGCCCATCCTCAGCTGGCACTTCAAGAAAGACACAGGTCTCCTGTAGGTGCAGCATTGTATCTGACAGCCATATGTGGATGCCTTAGGGTGTGTCAAGCAATACTTGATGCCAATGCATAGAAAACCAAATCAAACCCTCCCAGACACAGGCTGCAATAAACAAGTCCTGCCACCCAGGCAGATACCTCAGACAAATCTAAATAGTTGCCCCTAGAGAGGTGAGGCAGGCAGAGCTAACCCCTGCAGAGGCTGTGCTGCTGAGGCTTTTACCACTGTGCATGGGAGCAGTGGGTGGGAAGTAGATGAAAACAGGCTGCCTTGATTTGCCACTGCTGTATTGATCCCTCAGACTGCCACTGCAGGCCTTGTGTTGCAGTAGCCTTTTCTGAATGTCTTTGCAGTCAATCCACTGCTCAAGGGAAAGATTTTCCTTTTTCCCTTATAGCTTGTTGTGAAGACACTTATCACCCAGGCTATTCAAACTGGCTCAGGGGTCCTGTTTAAAAACAATCAACTGCATAACGTATGGGGTTGGCTGCACTTGTACCAATATCTAACATTAAAAAGGAAAGAGGCAGAGATTTCAGAGGAGGCTAAGCTCTTATTTTAGGGCAAGTACATATTGAACAAGCAGGATCCAAACTGCTTAGTGTGTGTGGCCTTATTTATGATTAGCTGTAACAATTTAGAAGAGACAGTTGTCCTGGAACTGAGTATGCAGGAACGACTGATCATGCAAATGCAGAAGAAACCTCTCAAGACCCACACACAGTTTTCACACCTCCCCGATTAGTGACTGGAAGCAAGCCCTTTTGCTTGTGATAGATTAATCAAACCTTCTCTCAGCCTCTAATTGGATGACAATCAGGTTCTTAGGGTATGCTGAATGGGGGAAAAAATTCTTCTTCCCTTATATTTTATATGTCTTTCATTTCTTTCATTTCTGGCCTAGCTGTAGCTGTCGTCTTTTTTTTTTTTTTTTTTTTTTTCCCCTTTGTTATGTGATTCATTTACTTTCGTTACAGTTTCTCCACCTTTAAATGAGCTGCATATTTTCACCCAGCATTACTAACTTCCATCAGTTTTCCACCGAAGACACAACCTTTTCTTCTTATTATAACAGCACAGCTTGCAAAGTGATAGTTAGGAATCAGATTGTGTCAGCACTCCTATTACAACCCTCCATTTTCAAGGAGTCATTTTTAGTATGGCCACAGAAATATACTCAGGTCTTACCACTGCTATCTAGGTCTTGTTCAAAGGGTGAATTTCCTTTTCCCATACCCATCTGAAAAAGAAAATATTAAACCACTTTAAATCTCCAGGAATACAAACAAATCAGCACAGGGGAGAATGTGACAGATTTATGAGTCCAAGGTTATGTCAGTGTTTGTCTGCCCAATCCCTTTTCTGCCCCAGTACTTCCTAATATTAGAGACCTTATCCTCCCTCATAGTGACCATGCATCTAGCCAAGAGAGCTGCACTATATTCCCTATGATTGTACAAGGAACCTCTGAGATCAATTTGCTCTACAGAAGAATTTAAGCTCTTACATGTTTATCCAAACTTTCTAGTGTTTTCCATTTAACTTTTCCTCCTAGTTCACCAATGTCAGCTAAAGATGAAAGGATCCTTAAATTCCATTTCCTGGACTTTGTTGAATGATTTAAATTTAATGTTATGTTGAGGTTTTTTTTGGTTGGTTGGTTTCAGTTTGTTTTTTTCCCCATTGACTGTTGATGATTTCAATCTGACGTGATATTATTACCTGAATTCAAGGATAACAATTTTTTTATTTTCCCTCAATATTTTTTTTATAAAGCTTCAAAGGATCCACCTCCCTCATTAACTGATTTTATACAAATATCAGCACTCTTGATGAAGGTATTCCCAGAACTACTTTTACTGCTTTTGAATTAGTAGTAACTGCACTGACGAAATTTACTGAATGAATTCTGCAAAATAACTTATACCCACTTTCACATTCTATTACGGCTGAGCAAACACTATGAAGAGAAAGTGCCTCTAATTGTATATATGTTACTTATTTTGTCCTCATTTATGCTAGGAGAACTGAGGCATATAAACTGTGGTACACTTGACTATTGAATATCTTTCTGTAATACACTATTGCAGGTCATATGCCAAACTAGGAATTTTGTCTGATGAGCTAACATTTCATTCAGTGGAAGCCCCTTGTACCAAGTCCTGACTCCCTCAAATGTGAAATCTTAATAATATGCTCACACTCTCTCCCTCACCTAGAGGTCTACCTAGGTCATCACCATTGTTTAAACCAAATTCTACTTTATCTCCAACACCACTTAAAATGTAAACATCATGTCCTTGTCTTTAAGGCCTCACCTAACTTTCTTTTTTGACAAGCCTTTCTAGGTTATTTTTATACAGATGCTTTAACTAATCACATTTCTTCACAGTTACAAAGGAAAATCATCAAGCACCATTTTCCCACTTTGAACTCACATTTGGTTACTTAACTCTTAGCTGTTTCTTGCTGGAATTTCCCAGCTAACAGGTAGACTGCAGTGATCACTTGACTCCTGATTACCTCCCACAATTCCTGGCATAAACACGAGTCTTTCCACAAGCTGACTGTGAAAGAACCCTCGTGTGCCATTACAAATGTTGCACTAGGAAGACCAAATTCTTCACCCTGGTTTTCTGCTCCACTTATACATTCCACCAATGAATGAAATTATTTTCTTGACTCAATCTGTAACATTGTTTTAACTGTGTGTATTGAAATCTGTATTAGAGCCCGATACTTTTTTGCTACCTGCAAGCATTAGCTGATATTTGCTTGTGTAGAGATCATCCTAAATGAAAATAGATTAATAAACCAATTGTGTTATTAAAACTTATAACTTAATGAGTACAGTAATTATCCTGACCACTATGATTATATATTTCACTCACATAGACCTCTCTAACTGTTTGTACTGTTGCTACTATGAGACAAAGATCTTTCTTTTGGATGTGGTGAGAATATATCCAGAAGGCTGTAAGCCATATTTTACAAAACCTTAATTATCATAGCTCATCTTGGTAATAAAAGGGAAATCATCCTAAACTACGTTCTTATTTTCAACAACCCAGTAACTTTTTATCTGATCATCTCAGTAAGCCTCCTTTTTTTTGCTTTTACAACTGATGGAAAGTAGGAAACAAAGCTGAGTGACAGAAAGATAAATGCTCAAATGTAAATTTGGGCTTCTTCAGGTCCCAAACATTTCCCACAGAATACAGTATGTTGCTACAGATTTACTGCAGCATGCATGAGACCAGATTTAAGAGGTGATGATTAGAAGTTGAATTATTTGGGGAAACGATGATGGATTTTTGACCATGATAAATACAACTGACCAAATAAGCACAAAGCTGAAATTGTAAAAGTCTTGGTTCTTTCAGAACTAGGGCCTATTGGAGAGAAATGTGACAGTTTCCAGAAAGGAAACGATGACCACTGAGAAGCTGTTCATTGATATGATCCACATTAGAGTGGTCAGAGAAACCTTTTACATATGGATGGTTAACAGAAGAATGAATGACCAGTTTCTGGCCTCCTGAGATACCATAGGTCACCTTTCTCTGCTGTTTTATTTTCATAATACCATCTCTGACTTGGAATTATCTTAAGACATAATTCGACTTCACAAACCCAAATTCCAGGTGTAGCCTTCAGGGTATTTGCCATAGGTTATCCTCATATTATATTCCTTTGTTTCTGAAGTTGACCTTTCTAGTGAATTTTTATTCCACCTTCCTTTGCAGCTTTGCACATCTATAACACCTTTCCCCCAAATGTCTCAAAGTGCATTATAGCCATCAATAAAATAAAGGTGAGATTTTCAAGGGCATAAAGGGCACTTACAATGACTCTTCCACCTGGTTTTCAATGAGACTTGATCATTATCTTTCACTTTTATATCTTTTAATATTTCTTTTTAACACACCTTAGAATTATATGAAGAGGTTAAGTGTTGTTATTCCTATTTTACAAAAGGGGAAACTGAGGCATATATGCATACAATGGGCTAGTGAGGTCCACAACTGCACTTTCTTGTAATGGCACTTAAGGGAGTCAAGTCCCGGGCCACTGTCTTAACTGTTAGAGTATTCTTCCAGACAGACCTTCCTATTTCCTTCTGTTACCTCAATTCAGATTATGTCCATGACCTGAAAAGAAAAAATCATTCTTTAAAGCTGTTCCAGCTTCCTCAAGTCCATTATAGGCTCTTAGATCTATTTTAAAAGCAAACTCTATGGAATGTACACCCTGAGCCTGAAGCAAGGTTTTTTTTCAGCCGGTCTGGTCTATTGGGTTCATATGTATTCAGGGCTTCAGGCATTTTATGTAGCCAGTTGATTAAATATATATTTAGAATTTTTTAATATGCATATTAATTACCCAATAGACTAGAATAACTCTTTAGGAGCAATTTCTGCCTATTGTGTAAAAACATTATAAAAATTCTCATGAAAAATAGTGACTGCACATGCTTAAATGAAAATGTATCTAAATGAGAATAGCCAGTCAGAGTGGAGGTGGTGGGGTGTGTGTGACAAGGGGAGCTGGTGAAAAGACTAAGAAAGATCTTGTTGTGTCTTCTTTCCCCATCCTTCTCACTCCTTCCCAAAAGCTCTGGACTCCATGGTGCATGTTCCTATATTACCTGCCATGTACACAACTGTATGTGCAGCCCTTCCTGTCTTCCTCCAGGAATACTCTTCTAAATTACTGGAGACCAACAATGAACAGGATCATCTCATCTGAGTCTCCTCTTCCCTACTTAAAAGGCCACAATATGGCAACCATAATGCAGCATAGATAATTCAGAATTTACCCCATTTCCCGTTAAGTTACAGAAGAAAGATCCCAGCATTTTATACTAGGTTTACTCCTGTTCCTAATCTCACTTCTCCAGCTATATTTTTGCATATGAGAGGAAATTGCTTAGATAAGATGTGAATGACACTAAGCCACTCACAGCTATAAAATGAGATGCTGCATAGCTCCTCTTGGAGATCTAGTGAACCATGCTTGGTTTTGGTCTTAAACCTGGATCCCGACATTCAAGAGTTAAGTCCTTCCTGACTCAACTGACTGATCTGTTGGAAAAGCTTCAAAAAGAATTCTGTGGTGTTTTAAAGCCCCCCTGTCTCTTTCCTGAGGGCAATGGACAGAACAGTACACCATTCCCTACTAGTGGCTGTAAAAGCTGCACCCCAGCAAGTCAAGTATCAAGGAAGATAAATGCTCTGTCAACCTCCTCTGCTGTTATTAAAGGAACACAACTGAAATGTGCAGTGATGGACCATGAAATCTGAGGAAAGCCACAAGACACTCAAGGTGAGAAATATGTGCTGGGAGGTCACACAGTACCTTTGATGTTTCTGTGAAATTTTCACACCATAAACTGACAGGCTAAAATACTAGATTTTAACTTTTTAAGCCAATCATATCACTTTTTATCTTGAAGATCTGTTATTTGCAACTTGGTCATATATCAGAAAGTTTAACGTCCTTTTTGTGGTAAAAACAGGTGCAAGCAAACCCTCTGGGAAAGGGTGAGCTATGAAAGCCATTCGTAATCTTGCACTATTGTCACTCTATCTCCCTTCAAATGTGGTATATATGTGTTAAGTAAAAGCATAAATAATACCACTTGTACAACGGCCTAAAAAACTCATAGAAGATAGTAAGCACTGTGTTTTTCACAGGCATGATCATGCTTAAAGTGTAAACTGAAGACCACAATGGAAGAGGTTGAATCCTCAATAAACAATTGCCAACACAAACTCTCAAGCAAACATGAAATCCAGTTAGCCATTGATATGAGTACAGAATGAGTAGGCAAGCACCTTACCTTTTATTTGCTTAGATTCCTGTTGCACTCATTGGTTGGAAAATACTGGAAATTCTGATTAACACTTCACTTTTCCTTTGACTAAACTGAAGATTGTTAAGCATCTCCTCCTACGTCCTTAAAGAACAATAAGTAAAATGTGTCTTCAGTGTGAAGAATTCAGATCTGTGGTACTAGTGTCATTGTCAACATGATAGCCTAAGGTTACAAACAAAATTAAAAATATCTGTACTCCAAATTTACATATTTCACAGGAGAAATGAATTAGCTTATTATATAGACGAGATAAAGTTACTAGACCTGCTGAAAATAAGGGCTGCTGAGTAGAAATTCCTTCATGAAACTGAGTGTCTCTTATAAGAACTGTCGGGATTATTTTCCTATGAATACCCAGGAGCAGAAAGACAGTCAGCGGGTAGTGAAATGAATATGAGAATGATACTACTGTACAATCATCACTTCAGCCACTGATCTTTTCCATAACTCTCACTAGCTTTTTCACCTGCTCCTTGGCAAAGTAAAGTTGTAAGGCTTCAATTGCAGTAAAATGGAAATTCTTTGATTGTGAAACCAGACAGAGCTCAGTGGCTTAGAATAGACTTATTCTATGATGAGTCAGTGACTCCATAGACAAGGAACATTTATCTCAAAACAAGCTATGTATTCACAACCTGCATCATAATCCTATGATGTGACATCCAGGTAAGAAGAATGATGCTATACATGTTGTAATTTTTTCTTAGATATCATAGCATTTTAAGGCCCCTTTAGCCTCTGAATTACAAGTGAAATGACACAATTTCAGATTTGGAATAAAATATAGAATTTGGAATTAAATAAAATATAATTATTTGTGCTGATTGTTTTGGGAAACTAAAAATGAAAATAAAATTTATATTATAAATTACAAGGAGAGGAGAGGAGAGGAGGGGAGAGGAGAGGAGGGGAGGGGAGAGGCGGGGAGGGGAAGAGAGGAGAAAAGGAGAGAGGAGAGAAGAGGAGA
>JANHGN010006255.1:0-14423 GCA_024605025.1 Megaceryle maxima | reverse complement strand
CCCCCCAGCCTGTTTACCAGGCACATAATGGAGCTCTGTGTCCCAGGGCCTCTGGGACCGTCCCCTGCCCCCACGCCAGCCTGTACCAGGCTCCCTTGGGGACTGTCAGGTCCTTGGTGGCAACAGGAGGGACTGGCTTGTCATTTGTTTTTTTGAAGTGGGTCATTGACCTTTCACTCAGCTTCTTCCCCAGAGATGTCCCCTGTCACCAACCCCTCCTACACCCACACACCCCAGTGCCAGGGCAGGCACCAGCAGTGACACAGCAATGGGCACACGTGGCAGCAGAGTGGGGCTCACAACCCCACGTCTCTGGGACTGATTCTGCCCCTTCAGTCCCCGGCTCTGAGCCCACAGGGTTTCCCAGGCTGGAGGGTGGGCAGAGGCACTGGTATGGGGGGCATGGAGGGAGGGATGCTCTCCCCTCAGCAGTCGCAGCCCAGTGCTGCTGTACACCCAATGCTGGCACTGCCGGGGTACAGTGGGCTCCCAGTCTGCGGGTGCAGGACCCAGGGGGGTCTTTCGGGATGGCAGAAGGAAGGAGGGGCAGGAGAAGGCCATAGTCCAGGCAGCTGGGAATGAGATGCTGGAAGAAGGAGAGGGACAAGGAGAGGAGAAGGGCTGGCACCTGCCGGCAGCTGGCCATGCCCTGCACTGACCAGTGTGGTCTGTCCTCTCACCCCCTTCCTTCCTCGCTCCCTCGCTGAGGGCTCTCACTCGTCTTTCGGTGGGTGGTTGTGCAGGTGCAGCACCCAGGGTGGGATACAGGTCTCAGGGACCCTTGTGCCCAACTGACAGTGGCTAGGAGGCCAGCGGCAGCTCCTGAGCAGTGGCAGAGCTCAGTTAGCAGAGGCATCTGCCCCATACAGGCATGTGCACACCCCCTGACATGAGCTCACCTCAGACAAGTGAGCAAGATGAGGCCAGAGGTGCCGTTTGGATTTGTACGAGTGCTGCGTGTCTGCTTGGCACTGCCACGGGCACTGGGGTACGTGTGTACCTGCTGGGATCCCACACTCAGCCCTGCCACTGGATGTACACAGGGGCAGCAGAATCCTGCCCAGCATCCCCAGCAAGGGAGGCAGAGGCTGGCGGGTGCTGCGGGCAGGGTGCTGGCCCAGGCAGGCAGCTCCCAACCAGGGACACCTGGCTGGCACAGCTCCCACGCTGCCAGGCCAAGAGCACTGACAAACCCCACAGCCCTCAGCAAGAGCAAACAGCCCAGCCTGGCGCAGCGATCACACCAGCTCCTCCCCTGGCCAGCACCAGGGGCAGCCGGGAGATGCACCGAAACGGGGTTGGCACAGTTGCAGGTGCTGGGCCACAGACTTTGGCAGGACAACTCCCCGGCACCCCCAGGACATCGCAGCGTGCACGTCCCAATGGCCAAGCCAGGCACATCCCACGGGGCAGCCAGTCCAGGCAGAGGCAGCTCTCTGTGTCCATCGCCACCACCTGAAGTCCACTCCATCTCTTCTGCCCGCTCCCAGAAATACCCTAAGGCCCGCGGCCAACACCTTCAGCCCACACAGCATGGCACAGGGGCAGCCAGGGGCTGTGAGCCCACTCCCAAAGCCCCTACCCTGCTCTCAGCATAGGGCAGCGTCTGCCTGAGCTCCTCGCTGGGGAGGAGGGAGAGCTGCTGCTCACTCCATGCCAGCTTCTCCTGCCGGTCCCAGCACTGCCCACAGAGCTGGCAGCAGCAGGTGCCAGCCCACAGGAGCCTGAAGGGATGGGGTTCAGCTCCTGAAGAATAAACCCCAACATTTCCAACAGCATTTTAAGACTGGTGGAAATACATTAGACTTTTTGATGGCCCCAGACTGTAATTATCTTTATTTACTCGAGTGCCCACAGTGGGGAAGCACAGGCAGGTGAAGGCACGGTTGCTGGGAAAGACAAGCACCAGAGCTAGCAGGTGAGGGAGGCCCCATGACCAGACAGATCCACGAGGCCAAGCCAAGCCCTCATCCCAGGTCAGTGCTGTACCTCATGGACACCACTGACAGTCACCACTCAGCTGGGCACCTGCCAGGGCTCCCTGGGGTCACCTGCCTGTGCCCTCACCCACAGAGAGCCAAGGCTGGGCCCAGGGGCTGCAGGCTCCCCACCGAGGCCTGGCTGCCATCACCCCTGCCTCTGGTCACACTTCTGCTCAGTGCACATTGTGCCCATCACCTCTTGCCCACTGCTACCAGCGCCCAGTGATGGCACCTCCCCCTCACACCCTGTCCTGCAGCACTGGGGACATGAAGGAGGAGAAGGAAATCTCTATTCAGGTTTGCCAACACCTCTCCCGAGCCTGGTCCTGCCATGGCAGAACTGGAAGCCATGGGAGAACCAAGCAGAGCTGTCCTCTCTGCAAGGTGGGCACCGGCATGCCTGGCCAAGGGTGACGTGCCATAGGCAGCGCCCTGTCCCCAGGCCGTGCGGCAGCACTCCCACACCAGCACACAGCACTGGGACACGGCCACACTCCCACTAGCACAGTACATGGTCTGGGAGCAGGCGGGATTGTGCCAGGGGCTGCAGTATGGAGGAAGGCACTGGCTGCCCCGCAGTAAGGAGCAAGGCAGAACCGTGCAGGCTCAGTGGCTCATGGCCACCTGCCCTCTGGGCTACCGTGGCTCTGCAACAGGTGCCCCCACAGCCACCCTGTGCAGAGTTCACAGGGACACCGTCTGGCAGCGCCACAGTAGCACCTCCCTGCCAAGCCCACGTATCCTCCCCACCTCCGACACACCAGCTGCAAACAGCGAGGGGACAAAGAGCACCCTGAGCTCCATTGATTCCTGCGGTGAGTTCCAGCACCAGCACCCACCCAGCCCCAGCAGCAGGACCTGGCAGTGCCTGTGCAGGCACAGGGTGCCCTGTCCCCGCAGAAAATGGACCAGTAAAGCTGCCCCAGTATCCTCAAATTCAGCCTCTCTTATTTTGGAGGCATCAGGATCCCCCCAGCTCTCCTTCCACTGGCCAGGGAGGATGGGGCAGACCTGCCAGGACAACTCCTTCACAGAGTGGGACCTTCCCAGCTCTTGGCAGAAGAGCAAAATGCACAAACCCTGCACAGGGTGAAGCAGCCACACCGCTGCCTGTGTCCTTCCCCCACCCTAGGACCCACACCTTGGGAGCCCCAGCAACATACTGCAACACCAAAGCAGTGTTGGAAGCCTCAACTCCTGCTCCATGCTCCTCTGAGACCCAGACCACCAATGCTTCCCCAGGGCCAACCAGAACCAGCTCCACCATCAGCACTCAGAACCAGGAGCTCCAGCTGCGGTCACCTTCCTGTCCCAAACGCGTGGGCACAGAGCCATGGGAAGACGGCCGAGTGCCTGAAACTGTGCCCGCGGTACCTTTTGAGAGATCACCTGTGAATTTTACATCCAGCATAGGTTGAAACCAGCTACCAAGTCGCCAGGGAGCCCATCCCTTAAGGTACACACAACCAAGCTCATTCCCAGTCTCAGCAGAGCCAGGGTGGTGCAGACAAAAGCACCCCATAGCACTGTCTGTCCTCAGGCACCTACAGTCCTGGCTTCCCTCCACCAAGGGCCACAGGTACTGCTCTGCTCAGACCCCCATCGTCCCATGGCTCCTGCTTTAACTTCTGCACTGGAAGGAATAAAATTACAGCCAAAGCCCAGAGCAGCGCCCAGAGCTGAACAAAGTCTGACACTCCTACAAGCCAGGCACAGAGCTGCCATGGGACAGCACCCAGACATCATCCTCACCAGGCTGCACAAGAGCTTGTCCATGACGAAGGGGGTTAAGGAAGCAGGTGACGTGGTGCTGTGGTTCAGGAGCGCACCTCTCACAGCTCTCTTCAAGGCTACACAGCCTCCCTGTACCCAAAACCGCTGCATCCTGAAATGGACCAGCCAAGTCCTCACCCAGTGCCTGCAGACAGTCTGACCACTGCTGTGTCTCACTGCAATGCTGCTCCCTCAACAACCCCTGGTGCCACAGACGATGGGCACCCCCCTGGGGCAACCAGCACTCTGGGGCAGTGCGGGGGACTGGCAGCAACTCTCTGGAGTCCCAGCCCAGCTCCCTCAGCCAAACAGGAGGTGTCTGCTGCCCATCCCATCCTGCAGCACCAGGGCTGCTGCTCTGCTTGTTGCCAGGAGGAAAGGGCACCATGATGAGACACCTAACCCAGGGCAGCACTCAGCAGCACAGGGCTGTGCCAGCAAACAGCCGCTGGCAGGGCACACACCACAGTCCCTCTGTGAGTTGCTGGGAGAAACCCAGCAACCCCCAACTCTAACCTGCCCAGCAAGAGAGGAGTCTCATGTGTACCTCCTCCCTGTGCCAGTCCCCCTCAGCCTCTACCAGCCAGAGCAGGATCAGCCCAGTGAGTCCAGAGCTGGTTTTGCTCAGTGAAGCACCCAGCTCTGGCTGGGGCAAGGGCTGACTTGCACTGGGTGACCAACCTGTGGAGAGCTGATGAGGCTGGGCTCTGGCACCAGGCCTGCCAGCATTGGCAGCTCTGCTCTCAGGCTGCTGGGAGACGGCAGTGCTTGCCCAGAGTGGGGATGATGACATCCCCTGCACAAACCTGGAGTGTGAGGTGACCATGGGACATGCACAAAGCAAAAGCATAAGGAAGCAGGTGACACACACAGAGCATGAACATCCTCAGGGCACGACTGCTCCAGGGGCTGCACCAAATCCACCCACAAGCATCCGCAGCACTGGGGACAGCTCTTGCCCCGGCACATGGCTGGTCCTCTGCACACCCCATCCACACGTGACATCACTAAGTGGGTGAGGAGGTGCTGGTCCTTCCCTGTCACTCCACCTGCAGCAAGCAGGGCACTCTAGTGACAATCCTCATACATGTGGGTGATGGGGCCTGGGCTCCTCATCCTCCTCCAACAGCTGCAGCCTCCTGCACTGCACCCCTACACTGTCCACAAGGCTGCAGAGGGTCGGGGAAACTATTCCCCAAAAGATAACGTGCATCCCCCGTCTGCTACTCCCCTAGCCACAGCTGCCAGGTCTGGGTCAGTTGTCAAGGTCTGGCAGATGCCAGGGTGTAGCTGTGCCAGGCAGCTCACCCGCTCGGGCAGGGGTCTGTGGCACACTGGCACCAGGCAGCCCCTGGCCATGGCCATGCAGCTCCACTCACTCAGGATAAGGAGCAGGAATGACTCAGCCAAAGACCATCACCCCCCTCACCCATTTTAGGGGCACTGGGGCTGTCTGTACAGCAGACACCTGCCTGTACCACAGGCCTGGCCCTGCCCATGCTTTCCCCTGCCTGCCCCTGTCCCAGGTGGTCCCTGGTGCTCAGGATACCAGGGACAGAGGAGGGCCTGATGCTGGCAGGCTCCTGGTGAGGGAAAGAAGGCAGGATGAGGCCTGCAGGATATTTGGAGGGGGAAGAGGAGAGCACGCTGACAGCTCAGGAGCAGCAGTTTGCTACCCTCCCCCACCCTCTAAAAATAATCATCTCCCTTGGGCCCAAGGCACCCATCCTCCTGCCCACCCACTGCTGGGCTCCGTCGCCGGGGGTCCCTCTTGAGGGGTCCCCCATCCCCATACAGCGGGCTTGGCATAGAATCCCTGGACAGCAACAGCCAGGCAGGCGAGGCTGGGCAGGGTTACACCAATTCGCCACCCCCAGGTAAGGCAGGTGCCATCCTGCCCCCTCTGCCACTCCTGAGCGGACACCAGCCCTCCTGAGCCACCCATTCCTCAGCCGCACACCCAGAAAGTGGGAGCAGCTCCTCTCCAGCCCACGGAGAGGCAGCTCTGACCCACATAGGATTTGGAAACCTATTTATAGCCTGCGGAGACCAAAGGCTTGGGGAAAGCGCTCCCACCCGGAGGAGCGGCCCTGGGCAGCAGGGACAGGCCTGGCAGGTGCCCGGTGCATTTGGGATGCAGAAGTGGGCAGCGGTGGGGAGGGGGATGCTGCACAGGGCGGAAGGCTGAGTGGCAGCCGGCATCGAGGTCCCGGCACCGGGCTCCTCCCGCGGCTACAGAGCCTGGACGGCTCCCACGGACACGGGGTGGGCGCGGGGCAGGAGAGACACAACTGTTGCTGCCCCACGGGGGGAAGCGCCGGGCTAGGCCCACTCCGAGGCCGGGGGAAGCCGGGGCCCGTGGGCTCACACACACCCGCTCCTCGCCCCCCACAGCCCCACGCGAGCCCGTCACCGTGGCCAGGCCCGCGCCCACATCGCCCGTCCCCCGGAGAGAAGCGGGGGGCACCCAGAAGAGACCCCGACCCGTGGTGGGGCTGGCTCCGCAGCCCTCCTGCGCCTCGGCCCGCGGCTTCGCGGGCTTCCCCCGGCCCACACGGCCCCCGTCGCCCTGGGGACCGCGCCTGGTCCCCGCCGGCGGCTGCAGCGGCACAGGCCTGCGGGGGAGCCCCGCGCCCGGGCCACCGCCCCCGCGCTCACCGGGCTGCGCCGCTTCAGCGTCACGTTCTTCCAGAGCAGGAGATGGAGCTGGTGCAGGAACCCCATGGCCGGGCCAGGCCCAGCCCCGCGCAGGGGATCCGCCCGCTCGGCTCCGCGGATCACCCGCCGCGCACTGCCATGCCCCGCCGGGCCGCCGCCGCCGCCTTTGTCCGCAGCAAGCTGCGAGAAAGAGAGAGAGAGGGAGGGAGGGGGAGAAGGAGGGAGCGCACCGGCCTCCGGCTCCGGCCTCGGCTCGGCTCGGCTCGGCTCGGCCCGGCCCGGCCCGGCCTGGCCTTGCGCAGCACCGCCCCCGGCCCGGGGCCGCCCGCCCGCCACCGCCCCTTAAAGGTACCGCCAAGCCCGACAGCTCGGCTCGGCTCGGCTCGGCCCGGCCCGGCTAGACTCGGCTCGGCTCGGCTCGGCTCGGAACGGCCCGGCTCGGCCCGGTCCACTTCGCGGCCCAGGTCAGGCCGGATCGTCTCGGTTCACCCTGGCTTTACCAGGCCCGTGGACCCACGAGGGCCCCGGGGATTTGCCGCTTGCTGTGGATCCCGCTTCCCTCGGGAAGCCGAGGCCCGGAGCCCCGGAGCACGGCTGGGGGCGGACGCTGCGGCAGCCGCGTCTTCCCAGGCAGGGCCCGCTCGTGAGCGGGGCTCCTGTCCCTAGGAGGGCCGGGTCAGGGAGACCCTCGGTCCCTGGGAGCTGCCCCTGGTGCTGCCCCTGCTCCGGTCCAAGCCAGAGACACAGAGAGGTCACCCCCCATTGAGCCGCTCCAGCGCTGCCCCTCCAGGACAGGCTCGCTCCAGGGGTGCCTGTCGCTGTGGAAGCCCTCGTGAGGATGGCACTGCTGGTCCCCTATCTGCTGCTGCTGGTCCCCTATCTGCTGCTGCTGGTCCCCTGCGTGCTGCTGCCTGCCCTGCTCAGGCCCAGCCACCTGCAGCTCCTGCCCAGCCAACCCCACAGACAAGTGGTGTGGTGTCCAGAGGTGTTCATGGAGGGCACCAACGTGTCTGCAACAAGCTGTGCCCTCAGCCCAGCTGTGACTCGAAGGCTAGGGAGGGTGCCCTCAACAGCAGTAAGCATTGAACGAGGCCAGCTTTGTCCTTCCTTCCTCCCTCCCTCCTTCTGTTCAATTCAGGACCTGTCCCTCCCTCCCCCCCGCTGTCTGTAGCCCCTCTCTCCTTTACTCCTCTCCTATCTTTGCCCACCTCCATCTCCATGCTGCCCAGAGGGCCAAGTGCAGCCCAGAGCTGTAACTTGTTTGGCTGCCCCTGCCCAAAGCAGTGCTGCCAAGGGTGCCTGCGTTTTGTGCAGGCTCAGCCGCAGCTGCCCTGGCACTAACAAAAGCTCCCCTTGTCCTGCCACAAAGTGCCATTCTTAAGACAAACTTCTGGGCAAAACATTGTGCTGAGTTGATGGGGGGACAAGGGGAGCCCAGAGGGATGTGGTGGTGGAGAGGCACTGGGCCACCCCAGCTCCGTACCCTAGGGATCAGGGTATGGATCCAGTGTTGGCTCAGTGCCCTTCCACCTGTACCCTGCTTCCATGAGTAACCTAGGGCTGCTGCACTGGGATCACCCCAAGCTCTGCTGACATTTCTCCAGCTTTGACATACTGGGGAAATCTGGTGTCATGGTAGACTGGGCTGTGGGTGTTCAGCTGATGGGATCCCCAGCCCGGGACCTCACTCCAGCAGTAGCTTTTACTTGATCCCTGGGAATGAGGGATGCACGTACCCTTAGATCCTTCCAAACAATTGCACATGGGTTGTCCTCAGCCCACAGGAGAAACACCTCAAAAAACCGTGCCCTGTGGTGGAGGGGGGCCCAACCTGGAGGGTGCAGCAGAGAGGGTCACAGCTGGGGCCATGGGCAACATAGGCTCAAAGCCTCAGTCTCCTGCCTCCCTCCGTCCTGCTGCCCCTTGGTGGCTCTTGAGCTGTGCGGCTCCTCTTCTGCTTGGTGTCACAACAAAACGCCACGAAGGGCCGGCAAGAGACAGACCCAGCAGCGTGCCATGGGGCAGCACAGTCCTGAGGATCTGGTGGCTCATCACCTTCATGGACCTAGGGCCCTGAGCACCTCTCAGGAGACTTCTTTGCTTGGTGTCCAACCTCCTTTATCTCTGTGGGGTCATCTGCAGGTGGCAGCACCCACCCACACAAAGCTCCCCGCTCTGTGCTCAAGCCTCCCGTGTTACCTGATAGTCCCAGATGCTGGGACCTTCTGCCCAGCCCACCCAGGCAGAGCTGGCCCTGGCTCCCAGACTGGGTTGAAGTCTGGCACTGTGCTGCCATGTCCCCCGGCCGTGGGGGTCAGGGTGTCTGAACCCACAGGCTACACTGCTGCCGGGGTGTCCTGGGGTAGCACCTGCAGGTGACAGCTACAAGTGCTGGGGAAAAGCTCCCTCCTGCTACACCACACATCCTGCATCCCCTCGTGACTGATGCTGTTCCCAGTGCTGGTCCCGGTCCCTAGGGCTGTGCAGGGGGGACAGGGACAGCAGCGGGGATGATGCTGTCAGCTCTGTCCGGGCAGGGAGCGCTGCCTGCAGATGACAGGGCTGGGGCAGCCCAGGGTGGGAACGGTGCCCTGTGGGCTGTGCAGTGCCCATTATCTGGGCTCTTAATCACGCAGGGGAAGAAATGCAGAAAGGGGATGAGAAAAGATAACAGGAAACAGGGGACATGTCTGTGGAGGAAAAAACACCCAGCCCCAGAGCTGCAGTTGGTCTCCAAGGGCTCCCAGGGCGGCAATGAAACCGCAGAGCCCTGCTACGCCCCAGCTTGTGGCATGGCCTGAGGCTGGCTGCCTGTCCCCTCACTGACTCAGGGGTGATCGAGCAACCTGAGGACCCCAGGGAGTGGTGTGGGGCCATCTCCCAGCTCTGTGTGTGCCAGGGTGTGCCTTTGCCAGATCCAGTGCTGAACACCTCAGGGCTTCTTTCCCCACCCCTGCCTCAGTTTCCCCATCTCTTTTCCCCTGACAGGGCTTTTGGGGAGACGGTGCCCAAACAGCAATGTGCAAAGAAAACTGAGCATGTGGCCAGACTGGGACGGGGGCAGGTCTGCAGCTGGGCACGGGAGGCAGCTCTCCATGCAGACACCACCAAGGCACACACATGCCCGCTTCCCCTTTTGGCAGAAGACATCCTGGCCAGGGCAGGTGCCTGGGACTTGGCAGCACTGAGGAGTTGCTGCTGCCACTTTAGCTGATGGTTTTAAGATGAGTCAGTGGCAGACAAAGTTAGGTTGGCATCCTGTTTGCAACCAGGCTGCGGATGGCAGATGGGAGGCACCTTGGCAAGTCTGAGGGCAGGGCCCTGCCTGCACCCATCCCAGCACAGGCAGGCTGTTCAAACCCCCAGCACATGCTCCTGGGCAAGATGCTGGCTCCTTCCCAGCATCCACCGGGAGGAAACTGCCCATGACCCTGCTGTGGGCACAGACAGTGCCAGTGGCAGTGCCAGGCTGAGCCTCTGGGGCCGATGGCCCCCTCCACCCCCACCAGCAGCTCTGCCATGGGTGGCAGCAAACGCTGAGGCAGCACCTGGTTCCAGTCCAAGCTGAAGGAGCATCTTGCTGTTCAGCTGTTCCAGGGTGATTCTGGAGGAAGCCGTGTCTGTCAGGGGCACGGAACTGGACTTGACAACCCTGCTTTAGATAATAATAACAACAATAATAATACTGATAATAATGTATTAGTGGTCTCAGCAAGACAGTGTTTGTGGGGTGCACTTTGGCATAAAGCTGCCAGCTGGCAGAGCTGCCCCATCAGCTTAGCAGAGCCCCACTGGGCAGCTTTACCTCCTGCATGGCCATGGCAGTGTAGGCAGCAGTGCAGGCAGGACTGCTGCAGGCAGAGCAGCTTGCTGGGGTTCAGGACCCTGCCCTGCAGGGCTGGGTGCTGAAGGGCAGGGTGGGGTGGCAGAGCTCAGCATGTGCTGGGGATCTCGACACGCTGTCCCCTCCTCTGTGCCATCCAGTGCCACCTCCCCGTCCCCTGGCACTCCTCTGGCAGGGGGGTAGGAACTCAGGAACCAGGCTGGTGGATGTGGCCAATGTGGGCATGGGCCCAGTTCCCAATGGCTTGAGAGGGGACCCTTCCACAAACATGGGGAGTGCTGAAGATCCCCAGTGCAATGAGGGGATGTGGGGACATCCCACAAACACCAAACTGGAGACAAATACCTTGGAAAATCACATCCCAGCTGAGACATCAGATGGTGGCTGGGATGGGAGAGACACTTGGCAGAAAGGAGTCAGGATTTGGCCTTGGTTTCAAACCTGGCACTTGTGCAACTCTGAGGCACTTCTGCCCTTTGGGGAACTGAAATTCCCAGTGGGGCCACATGCACCTTCTCCAGAGAGCTGCAGCCCACCCACAGGGTGGCGGGGGAAGCACAGAACAGGGCAGGATGTGCAGGCACAGAGCTGTGAGCAGCACCTGCACTGGCAGCCCTTCCATGGGGCAGCACCTGCCATGCATGGGGCATGCACTGGGAAACAGTGTCCCCGCTGACCTGGGGCATGCACCCGGCCACGCGGCAATCACAGGGCATTCAGCAGCCATGGGCACCCACCCAGATACAAGGCACCCACACATCTATAGGGTGCATGCTCAGCCATGTAGCACCCACCCAGACCTGGGACATTTACACAGCCATGGGGTACCCACTCTGGCCGATGGCACCCACCTTGCTATAGGGCATGCACCTAGACACGGGGCACCCTCTCAGATAGGGGACATGCACAAGCCACAGGGCACCCACCTGAGCATGGGGTACCCACCCAGCCATGGGCCACCCATCCGGCCATGGGCACATACCCACCCCCAGGACATGCCCCCAGCCATGGGTCACATCACTGCCTGCACAGCACAGGGGAAGTACTGGGGGCAGGCTGTGCCAGCTGCTGCGCGTGGCAGGAAGGACACACTGTGGGGCTGGGACGAGGCAAAACCACAGAAAAGAGGAAGCCCTTGAGTGCTTCAGCCCAGTGTGAGCAGCTGCCCAGGCAGACAGACTCAGGCACCTCGTGCACCACTGTGACATCCCTTCCCCGGTAAGTCTGAGCTCAGTACTGCCTCTGGCCATGGGGAGAGGGGTTGGGAAATGGGTCAGCTCCTGGCACTGCCAGAGTGGGGTGTCCCCTCCCAGAGCATCCTCTAAACAGGAGCAGCATCCCCGCCACCATGGACCGATTGGCAGAGTGATCCGAAGCACTGGTGTGTGGTGCAGGGGGCCAGCAAAGCTTTCCCAACCCTCCCCACTTCAGATGACAGTTTTTTTTTCTGGAGCCTTAGCATGTGTATTTTAACGGGACAGATGGAGCAGGCCAAGGCAGGGAAGGGATTTTCCACAGCAAAGCTGCAGCAGCTCTAGAGGGAAAGCAGGGCACTGCTTTCCAGGAGGCTACAGAATTGTGGCGGAACCCACACAGCCCTAGCTAGCAGTGAGTGTTGAGGCAGCCACTGTGTTTTTAGTGCTTACCTTGAAAGGGAACACACCTTTGGTGCTGAGTGCTGTGGGTGGCCTGTGGGTGCCAAGCCCTGTGCCTGGAACTGGCACCCCTGGGTGGGCTCAAGCTGGTGACCCCTCCTCAGCCCAGCCGAGCCTCCTCCCCAGCTGCCCCCGCCACTGTTCTCTCTTCCTGGCAGTGCCGCTGGTTAAAGCACAGAGTGCTAGCACAGGCCTGAGGCAGGACAATGGGAACCGCGGTGGGGTGAGCACCTCACAGCCATGGTTTCCATCACCTGCAGGCTGAGACCCACCACTGGCATCAGCCCCAAATGGCTCCCTGCCTGTGCAGTTCTCCCTGTCCTGCCTTCAGGGCACTGTCCATCTGCAACACCCCAAAAATAAAATATGGGTGTTTGGGACACCAAGGGTGTGAGCTCCCAGCCTGCCAGGGCTCCCTGTGCCCTCGGTGGCACCTGGAGACTGGGGAGAGCCCTACCAGCACCACAGGAGGATGTTGGGCTGAGGTGGCACTTCTCAGGCAGGACACTCCAGTCTGTCCCTGAGTGGGGTTTTGGACTTCCTAGTAACTCTGAGGGACACTCCAGTTTGCAGCTGGGGCCTCACGGACAGGTTGTTGAGGCAGGACCCAGGCTGTTCCCCCTCGCCCTTTGGTGCGTGGCCCTGTCCTGCAACCCTCCAGTCACCTTTCTTCTGAGCCTGGCTGCATTTCAGGCTTGACCTGCCTCAGGCAAAGCAAGAAGGGTGGAGTGGGATTGCAGCTCTTTGTCAGGTGGGGAGACTGAGGCAGGGAACAAGCTCCAAACACCCCACCCCTCGCGCATGCAGTGAGTGCTGACAAGCAGCTGGGGCCGAGGGGCTGGGTGACTGCAGCCCGTCAGCTCTGTACCTCCCTTTGTCCCTGCTCAACCCAGAGCTGGAGACACTGGGGAGCGTGGGAGGGTGATGCAAAAGCCATCATGGGGTGAAACCAGGGATCCTGGGGGGTGTGATTTTGGGGCCTAGGTTTCATGGAGAAGCCCTTCCTCCAGCCCCTTCTGCAGCCCCTCCAGCCCCAGCCCTTTCCCACCATTCCTTGCATCCCCAACAAGCTGAGCTGACAGCCCTTGGTGGCCTTTCCTCTCTCCCAGGTGTCAGCTCTGTCACCCAAGACAGTGACAGCCAACCTGGCCACATGCCCCTTGCATCATCACTGCCATGGCTGCTGTGGGGCCGGCCCAGTGTGAAGGTGGTGGTCACTGCTGGGGTGCTTATAACCACCCTCTGGAACCTAAGGTGCTTTCTCAACCTCTCCAAGGTCTCTGGAGAAGACCTAAAGCACAATGAGCCACTGATGGTCCTGGTGTGGGAATGGCCCTCAAAGCAGGTCCCCAACATCAGTGGGGATGTTTGCCGTGAGCTGTACGGCATCCCAGGCTGCTGGCTTACCACAGAGCGCCGGCTCCTGGGCCGGGCAGACGTAGTGGTGTTCCCCCACACCAGGCTGCAGCCTGGCAGGGACAGAATGCCCAAGGAGAGGCCACTGGGGCAGAACTGGGTGTGGCTCTCCCTGGAGTCCCCCTCCAACACTAAAGGTCTAGCAGGATGGAACCAGACCTTCAACTGGGTGATGACCTACAGACAGGACTCAGATATCTTCATCCCCTATGGCAAGCTTGTGCCCAATTGGTCAGCTACTGTGAACATCCCTGCAAAGACCAGCTTGGTGTCCTGGGTTATCAGCAACTACCACAGGACTCAGAAACGAGCTGAGGTTTACAAAAACCTCTCTGGGTACCTGCATGTGAACATATATGGGAAAGCAAACAAGAAGCCACTTTGCAAGGACTGCCTCTTGTCAACAACGTCCAAGTCCAAGTTCTACCTGGCCTTTGAGAACTCCATCCACCAGGACTATATCACAGAGAAGCTCTGGAGGAACTCACTAATGGCTGGCACCGTGCCTGTGGTGCTGGGGCCTCCCCGGGCCAACTACGAGAAGTTCATTCCTGCAGACTCCTTCATTCATGTTGATGACTTTGGTTCCCTGGCAGAGCTGGCCACCTTCCTGAAGACTATGAATTCCAGCCACTACCAGCAGTTCTTCGCCTGGCAGAAGAGGTACAGAGTGAAGCTCTATGACGACTGGAGGGAGCGGATCTGCACCATCTGCACCGCCTACCCCAGCCTGCCCCGCGGCCACATCTATCCCGACCTGGAGAGCTGGTTCAACAGTTAGTGCAGGGCAGTGTGTGCTGGAACCACCAGGGACATGTGTGGTCAGAGGATACAGGGGTAGTGGGAGCATGTGGCACCCTCCTACAGACCAGGACATGGGTCGGGGGGGGGGGTGCAGGAGCTCTGACCTCTCCTCCCAGACCAACTGTTGCCACACTGGGACCTTGAGCAACTCTGCATGACTTCATTTCTTGTAAAATGGGACCAAGTCCCCACTCCCTGACTTGACACTGACCTACCTCACCAGGGTGCTGGCAGGACCAGAGGGTGCTCTGGAAATAAATGACACAGTGCTACCAGCAGAGACTCTGCCTG
>JANHGN010006254.1:0-14266 GCA_024605025.1 Megaceryle maxima | reverse complement strand
AGCACGGACTTGGGGGAACTCTTCCAGGAGTGGTGGTGCCAGCACTTGTCTAGGAGAGTGGCTGAGCATTCACAGCACTCAGAGGGGAAGGTGATGTTACAGTAGGGGTCTGCTACAGGCCACCTGACCAGCAGAGTGAAGCAGCCGAGGCCTTCCTTAGGCAGATAGAAGTGGCCATGCATACACAGGCCCTGGCTGGTCCTTGTGGGCGTTTTCATCCACCCTGACATCTGCTGGAGGGACAAGTGACAAGTGGAGTCCCTCGAGGATCGGTACTGGGACCAGTCTTGTTTAGCATCTTCGTCAGAGACATGGACAGGGGCATTGAGTGCAGCCTCAGCAAGTTTGCAAACGACACCAAGCTGTGTGGGGCGGCTGACATGCTGGAGGGAAGGCATGCCATCCAGAGGGACCTTGACAAGCTGGAGAGGTGGGCCCAAGCCAACCTCATGAGTGGGGTTCAGCAAGACCAAGTGCAAGGTCTTCTCTCTGGGTCAGGGCAATCCCAGGCACCAATACAGGCTGGGGCAGTTACTGGCTTGAGAGCAGCCCTGAAGAAAAGGACTTGGGGGTACTGGTGGACGAGAAGCTCAACATGAGCCATCAGTGTGCACTTGCAGCCCAGTAGGCTAATCATATGCTAGGCTGCATCAAGAGAAGCATGGCCAGCAGATCAAGAGAGGTGATTCTCCCCCTCTACTCCACTGTCGTGAGACCCCACCTGGAGTACTGCGTCCAGTTCTGGAGCTCCTATTACAGGAAAGACAGTAGTCTTGTGTGGAAGGGGAATAGACTGTTTCTCCTCCCCATTCTGTTTCTTTGAGATGAGAAGGGCAAGATGATGAAGGTAGCTGCAGTTGTGCCAGGTTGCTTCCTGCTGCCCTCTCAGGCTCTCTTGCAGCCATTGTTGCAGGGTCTGAGGCTGTATTTATGGGAACAATCACTCAGTAAGTTCGTGTCGTGAGTATGTAGCTGTGGACCTGCAAGCCAACCGAAGGTGGCAGAGACCCCACTTGTAAGGCTAGCTGCAGAGGTAGCTTGAAGCTGGAGAGCAGTGGCACGGGTGAGAAGCGGTTGAGATGCGTGGTGACCCCCTTGCTTGGACCAGCATCTGCTGCTAGCCTCCACCTGACCCCACTAGTGAGATACCACCGTCCAAGGGCCCAAGAGCAGAGTTGGCTGGCATGGGCCTTACCAAGGTAAAGTGGTAGGCACGGAAGGGCGTGCCCTTCCTTCACTGGGAGATAGTGGTCTGTGGGAGTGAAATGTAACTGGCTGCTCACTACAGCAACACACGGGGACTTGGCAAGGCTGCTGGGCTGGTCAGGCATTTGTGAAGGGTCCAGCTGCTGGTGCGCTGCTATGGCGAGGAGGCCTCTTGCTGGGAGCAGTTTCTAGCAGCTGAGGAACACGAGGCTTTGCAGGCAGCTGAGTTGTCCATGCCTGCATCCTGGGGAGAAAAATATTGGCCCTGCCACTGTCTAGCTGTGTTCCATCTCATCTTTGGAGAGGTAAGACCACCGTGGTCTATGTGAACAAGCAGCACACCACAGGATTCTTGCTTTCAGGGCTTGGAACTGACAATAAGAGGCCTCAAAGCTGATCTTAGCACCCTTCTGCCATGGGAAGCTCTTGAACCACAGCAGACAGCACGGGAAGATACCACGTGGAGTCTCTTAATACTGCGAGGTTTCCAAACTGAAGTTGCTTTCACTTGCAACGTGAGGGAACCATCAGTCCTTTGTTCCACATTCCTCTCCAGGGTGTTCCAGATGGCACGGCTTGAGAGGGGAACATCTGCTCTCCTGCTCACTGATACCTTGCTGCAGGTCCTGCTGGCTTACCTGGTTTCTTGTCATCCACGTCACCTGATGTGTGGCTTGAGATGGCAGAAATGGTGTGTGGCACTGAGGACTAGAACCCAGTGTGGACTCCTCCTGGGAGGCAGCAGTAGCAGGACAGTCCTCCTTACTCATGTGGCTAGCTCATGTGTTTGGTTTGTTTTCGGCCTGGCAATGGTGGTAAGTCTCTTTTGAGTCTGCTTCCGTTAAGGGGACTTCATTCTTGGAGTTGTCCATACCGGTGAAGATACGTAGAGGGAGGTTGGATCCTGGGTTTCTTGTAGGATCTGCATGACCAGTCACAGCATGGCTAGGAAGAGATTATGCTGCTGCTTTCTGGGGAGGGTCTGTGCCCAGGAGGTAGAGGGTTTTCCTGTGTTGGTGGAGTGTTTGAAGAGTCTTTTCAGATACCCAACAAACACACAGTGTAAATGTGTTTGGATTTTGTGGGAGTGACTGCCTTTGTACGTTTTGAGTCTCACCCCACTGGTTTCACAAATGTGACCCAGAACAGAAGTAGTAGTTTTGGTACAAGTGACACCCCATAGCTGATGGAGGAGCAGTAGTTTTACCATACAGGGACACAAAAAAATGAGGGAGACAAGCTCATGTTAAATTCTGTAAGAAGAGGAGAGGCGTGAATGTTGGAAGCCTCTTTCTGATTTGTGGATTTGCTTTGATTAAAGGTCAGTGTGAAGACACTTGTGTGCGAGTCTCACCTTCCTGGTGCTCCTGCCATGCTTCTACGTAGAGCTGCTTTGGTGCGTTTGCTGCCCTGACCCCTCCGCTGCAGTTCTTTGTTGGGTCTCTGAGAGGTGCTCGGTCCTGGTCTTCGAACTCTTTCTCCAGCTCTTGTCCCCTTTTGCTTTCAGTGTACGTAGTTATTGCACGGCTCGTTGTTTCCAAAAGAGTCTTAGTGAGCTGTACACTGCTGTGACCTCTTCATTGTCCGGAGCTGATTATGATGCACGCGCTCCCAGTATAAGCTGCTGCTCTCCGAGAGACCTCAGAAGGACACCTGCAAGCATGACATTTGTGTCCTTTCTGTGGGAGAGCACTTCAGAGAGCAATCTGTTAAGCAGTGCAGCAGCATCTACAAAAAGATCTTCAGTTCCCGTGTAGTTTTAAGCGTTCACCTGAAGCCAGATTCTTTCAGGAGACTCTGATGTGGCTACCCAGAAGGTGAGCATAATCATGTTTGAAAGCAAGACTGAGGTGCCATCCTGGTAAAAGTCCAAGTAGTGAGGCTGAACATACCAAATGGAAGACCATCAGCTGTGCTATTAGGCTTAGATGCTTTCCTTTTCATAGAATCATAGAATGGTTTTGGTTGGAAGGGACCTTAAAGATCACCTAGTTCTGAGCCCCTGCCCCGGTCAGGGACACCTCCTGCTAGATCACGTTGCTGAAAGCCCCATTCAGCCTGGCCTTCAACACTTCCAGGGAGGGAACATCCACAGTTTCACTGGACAGCCTCTTCCAGTGCCTCACCACTCTCACAGTAAAAAGTTTCTTCCTTACATCTAATCCGCATGTACCATCTTTCCAGCTGAAACTGTTACACCTCATCTTATCATTACACTCCCTGATAAAGAGGCCCTCCCTATCTTTCCTGTAGGCCCCCTTTGAGTACTGGAAGGCTGCTAGAAGGTCTCCCCAGAGTCTTGTCTTCTCCAGGGCGAACAACCCCAAAGCTCTCTGGGCCTTTCCTCATAGGTGAGGTGCTCCAGTCCCCTGAGCATCTTTGTGGTCCTCCTCTGGACCTGCTCCAAGCGGTCCATGTCTTTCTTATGCTGGGGGCCAGAGAGCTGGATCCAGGTGGGATCTCACGAGAGCAGAAGAGGGGGCAGAATCGCCTCCCTTGACCTGCTTTGGAAGTGGCTCCGGATGCAGCTGGCCTTCTGGACTGCAAGTGCACATTGCCAGCTCGAGCCAGCTTTTCACCCACCGACAACCCTAAGTCCTTCTCTGAAGGACTCTGAAGGGCTGCTCTCAGTTCACGCACCAGCCAGCCTGCATTTGTGCTTGGATTTGCCCCAACCCAGGTGCAGGACCTTCTACTTGGCCTTGGTGAACTCCATGAGGTTCACACGGGCCTGCCTCTCAAGCCTGTCCAGGTCCCTCTGGATGGCATCCCTTCCCTCCAGCGTGTCAACTGCACCGCACAGCTTGGTGCCAACTGCAGGCTTGCTGAGGGTGCACTCGATGCCACTGTCCATGTCGTACAGAGATAGCAAGCAGCAGCCATCCCCATACTGACCCCTGTGGAACAACACCTGTCACTGGTCTCCACTTGGACACTGAGCAGTTGACTGCAACTTTTTGAGGGTCACCATCCAGCCCTCTCCTTATCCACTGAGTAATCCATCTGTCCAATCCATGTCTCTCCGGTTTACAGTCAAGGATATTGTGCAGGATGGCATCGAACACTTGGCACAAGTCCAGGTAGATGACATGAGTTGCTCTTCCATTCTCTATCAACAGTAGAATCCCATTAAAGAGGGCCAGTGCTCGTGTCTTTCCACTATGCACTTTGTTTCTCACAATGACTGGGACAATAACACCGTTGATCTGCCTTATTACTGCTGGCTGGGTTGTCTTGCAAGCCACAACACTGTGAGTACTGATCTTGAGCAAGGGCCTGCTAGAAATATATGAAATCCATTTTATTTTCCGTGCTGGTCGCGTAAGCAAACGGAATATCATTGGAATGCTATTCTGAACCGGGAGTGTGATTTCAAGCAATTTTCTTCTCAATTTTAGGTCTGAGAAGAAACTAACTGTCCCGTCACGGTTTCAAAAGGAGTTGCAAGTTCACCTGTCCAGAAGCTCTTCTGCAGATTCAAACGGTATGTTTGCCCGTTACGAAAAGTTGTGTTGACTGCTCACATTAGACTGGGTGTCATCTTGAAAAAAAAATCCATCTTAGTACTTGCTTTGAATGAAGATGGGTTTGGGTGAGGAACCTGCGTTCTGTGAGTGAACTGTTTTACTCTGATTTCATGGTGCTGGGGAAATGGATGTGTTTCCTTGTCTGCCTCTGTCTTCTAGGAGAATCCGTGTCTATTAAGTGTCAAAGCCAGTCCCAAAGCTAGTGTGAGTAACTTGGAAACAGGAGTATGCTCAACTTCACTGCAAGGGTAGGAACCTGGTGCTGGAGAGCGAAATCCTGGTTTTCAGGAGTAAGCAGCACACTAACCTATCCGTCTAGGAAATACCCTTTTGCAAGCCTCGTTCTTAGCAGTTTTGCTGTCGCTGGGCTTGTCAAACGATGCTCGCTTCCTTTGAGCCCTGCCCAGCTGATCTGTGAGGCCTCGGGTCTGGTAGCGAATACACCGCGCCAAAGGGAGGAGAGGAGTAGAGATGAGAGAGCAGGCAAGCTAGTGGTGTGAACCTCCAGCCAGGGTAACGACTGCCTTCCTCCCACGCACAGTGTATGACACTGTCCAAAGTAGCTTGACAGTTGCTGTCTTTTTCCGCGCTCTGCTGGATGCAGATGCTTCCTTGGATGCAGTGGCACAGAGAGGCTGGGTGTCGGTTTCAGACATATCTTGGAACGAACGGCACATCTCTGGTCTGTTTTGTACAACTACCTGGATTTAGAAGAAGATCCTTGTGTGTGTTGCTGTATCTTTGTTGTGTTCGTACTCGGAAAAAAATTACCCCGTGTCCCTCTCGGGACACTGCCTCAGTGCAGCATTTCAGCAACATTTCAGCATGGCTGAGGATTCAGTAACCTCTTCCAAGATCCTTTGAGAAGAAGCATTTGACACCACCTCACGAAAATAACTCCAGTGACTTAAACCTCCGCTTCAGTCTAAATGTCTGAGGTTTCCGTGGCTCATTCCAACAGGAAATGACCAAAACAGCCACGCTGGGCAGGGGAGACGCATTTTGGAGCTGATGTTACGCTGGCAGCTCCCATGTTTAATTTTCAAGTAGGTAGGTAAGCATCTTTCTGCTGCCGAGGCTGTGTTTACTTCAGGGCTGTATTTTTGTTTAACAGATAACTTGAATACATCCACTGCAGAGACGCACGCTGTTACCTCTGGCTCTTCTGCTCATCTCAGTGAAGTTCAAAGTCGCATTAAGGAGATTCTGAGCAAGTGCAGCAGCGGTGTCTGGGTGTCAAAGATGCCACAGATCTACCGGGAAATGTATTGGGAAGAGCTTAGCACATCAGTGCTCCATCAGCTTGAGAACTGGCCTCATGTGTGCACAGTAAGTATCGAATGGCATTTTTTGGAAGATGCCAGTACCCTACAGCGAGTTTTTGAGTGTTCATTTGCCAGATGTTACCCTATGTAGTCCTCTGTTGCCTTTCACAATCTGTAGCAGTGAAGGCAAAACACAAAGAAAAGGGAAAAAAAAGAAAGAAAGACTAACAGCATCCCCCCCACCACCCCAAACTTTGAAACAACACCCAAAGAATCACTGTCGGCTGGACAAGCATTGCCTCAGAGAAGAAAGGTCAGGCTCTGTGGCCTCCTGGAGCAAGTACTCCGGACCGCTGAGCTGCTGCCTTTAGCTGACAACCCAGACAGCAGAATGGCACCTGCTCTCCATGGCTTTGTTCTGCTTGGTTTTTTCCCCATTGCATTTTATGTTTTTCCTCGTTGGTGTGTTTTAGCGCTTCTTATAAGCTTCCAGAAAATCCTGTGTGAAGTCTTAGGTCTACCCATAGTTACTGTCTTTCTCTAGACTTTTCCACGGGTCTTTCTCCCATCTGAAGTTTTTTGAAGGTTTACTTTTGCTGTGTAAGTTAGGCTTATGATGCACTAATAGGTGGAAGTGAAGTGTGAGAATGCTGTACGGAGAAATTACAGCTCAAGCCCTGCCTGTACCCACCCCCTTGATGTCTGTTAGCTCTTGATCACCAGGAATGTCTTTGTGCTTCATAGTAGAAGCTAGTATCAGTCTGAGCTGCCACTCAAGAGGTCTGCCACGTGGACTGCTATTACCACTGGGTTAAGGAACTCCAGTTGCTGTGCTTTTATCTCCTCTCCTGCACTCACAGTTTGTTGATGGTGTAACGCAATTTTGCATCACGGCTTTGTTTAGTTTTACTTGTAACAGGCCGGTCATATCATTGAACATGTGTAACTTCTTAACGTCAGTCAAACTGTGGTACCAGCAGGGTATAGAAGCAATTGAGAATACCTGTGTGCTTGAAATGACCTTTCACGTACATACTGTTAAGTTTTTTCTTGTGCAAGAACTTTGAATTAAAAACGGCAAAAATCATTTCCCTGCGAGTAAATAATTGTTCTTCAGGAATCACACTACTTGCGCGTGTGCGGTATCCCGACACGGACATAAAATACATTGTTGACATCTTACTACAGACATCAGTAGTATATGCAGACAGCAGCAACTTGTTTCGATGGCTGATGGTCGGTTTTCGTGTGATCTGCAGAGCAAGCTGTTAAATTTGGAATTACTTAATTCATGAAGCACATTTTAGTCGTTTTCATAGCTCATGTTCCAGACAGAACGTTACCGTTCGTCCAGGACCTTTGAGCTGTCTTCATGGTCCATTTGCTTGTTATCTGCTGGGTCTATCTCTTCTTTCTAGCAGAGTCATTTTGGTGTAAATAAGCAGTCATGAAATCCGTGCAGATGCTGTAATACAGCAGGGGCAGTACAACAGCAACCAGAACCGTCTGGTCTTGGCGCAGTCAGTCAGCAAAGAATTGTTAATGAGCTTGTAAAGCCCATTTCAGCTTGCCCACTTGGGTAAACCACAGTCATGGCTCTGGCATGGAGAGGTGTGAACTGGGAGCCAGGTCCTCTCCTATGAAGGCCACTGTACATCTCTTTAATCAGTGTTTATTCCTGGCTCAAAGAAGTCGTCTGCAGGTGTACAGCTCTGTAGACCCTTTGAAGTACTGGAGGGCAGCCTATGCTCTTCAGTATCAGTAAAGGTGCTTCCATGGCTAATTTCTGAGTTACTTCTGCCCTTTTGGCTACTCTACTCTGGGAGCATCTGTCAGCCTCGGAACAACAGTAAAAATGCCTGGTGTTTCAGTACCCTCTTAAAGAGACAGCACATACTCGTGTGGGATGCATTCTGGTCAGCAGTAGCTTAGTTACAAACCACCGGACAATAAACCTCGTAATATGCTTTCAGAATCTCCAGGCTTGTCAGTTGAGGACTCTGCTGTGGACGCTGTCATTTCTGAATAGCTCCCATCCTTAAACTTTTATCCAAAAGGAAGGAATTTTGGTTTTTACTCCTGGGGGATGATGATTGCCGTGTCTAGGTGACAACCGCCAATAATAGAAACTTGTCCTACCTGGTGAGCTGAAGTCTCCAAAAATCACTCGAAGCTGCAGGTCAGTTATCTTGTTTTCAGTCTTCACCTTTCAAGCAAGAGTGCCTACTAGAAACGATTGAAGCTGCCAGTGTTTTCCATTGGTCTGTTACCTTCTCTCTTTATGTTAACTTGCTTGAGCATCTTGCTGTAGCAACACATTTTGCACAGCTAAATGCAAAACTACAAAGTAATCAGGTAGTGGCTGGCACCGACAGATTATAGCCAAGCCTTAATGGGCACTTGGGCTGAGAAGAAATGTCCTCACCATGCTTATACAATGCCCAAAAGGTCCTTGCTGTCCAGGCAGGCTTCAGTCAGGAGAAGAGTCTGCTTCAGAGTTGCTGTCAGTCAGATCTGCAGTGCTACTGAATTGCTTGCTTCTGTCTGCAGGAAGACGGGTGCTTTGAAAAAAGTGATGACTGGTGATGACCTTCCCATCTTCAGTTTTTCTCTAGCAGAATTTTATACCTTTGTGTTTTAATGACTTTGTCATTCATTCTCATTTCTTACCTTTCTGCAGATATTTTTCACTAGTCTTTCTCCCAACTTAGAGATTTTTTTTGGAATTCTGAGCCAAAGTTATGTAGCTCTGCTGTGTTTGGGCTGTCTTCAGATCTAGGCAGCTGAGCCCCTAAGGGAAAGAGAATATGACAGCAGAGGTATGAGAGTGCTTCAGACTTGTAAACAAAGAAGCCAACAGTTTTCTCTCTTTTTTTTTTCCACCTTGGTTTGTTGATTTTGGGGTGGGGTTTTTGGGTTTTGTTGTTTGTTTTTTTTAAATTCCTGTGAAGTCATAAGTAACCCAGAAATAATAATAAATTTACTTTTGGTACTGGCAATGTCTAGTGGTTCCCTTTGCAGTCTAATTATAAACCCCACTACTGAGTGGTAAGTCTTTAAAAGACTTCTCCTTCCTTCCACATGCTCTGCTCTCCTCAAATACTTGAACTCTGTGCTTCAGGAGATGGGGACTCAGATACAACAATTCAAGAGAAGAAAAACGTGTACTTGAATTTCAAGATTTTTTTTCCAAAATCTTTTAGTGAATTATGCAGTACTAGGACATTAGGGAAGGTCCTTGCATGGATGTATATTTGCTTAAAAGATTGGAAAGGTAGCAAGACTGAAATGGTGACCTTCAGAAAGTCATAGTGACCTTCAGAAATTATAGTGGAATTCCACAATTGGGACGTCTGGACACCTGCCGGTCAAGATTGTAGTGAGTGAGTTGATAAATGGTCCAAATACAAGTTGAGCTGACTAGTAATACAAGGTTGTTCAGGGTTATAAAGACCAGGTCTCTCTGAAGAAGTTTGGTTCTTCATCATACCAAGTTGCTGGCCCATAAAATTTCATCTGAGACTTAGGTAAAGCAATGGACAGGAAGGACTCTCATTACATTAAAAAATGTTTTCTGTGTGGACAGTTAAGCTTGGGAAAAAGAGATCTTGGCATTTATAATATCTTCATGAAAATGTTGGCTTAGTATAGAAAATACACAAGTGGTAAGTACTTCAAAATTAATAGAATAGGAAAGAATATTTCAGTTGAAAGGGACCTGTCAACAATCATCAGTCCTACTGCCTGACCACTTCAGGGCTTGACAGAAGTTAAAGCATGTTATTAAGTGCATTGTCCAAATGCTTCTTGAACACTGACAGCCAGGAGGCATTGACCACCTCATTAGGAAGCCTGTTCTAGTGTTTAACCACACTCTTGGTAAAGAAATGCTTCCTAATGTTAAGCCAGAACCTCCCTTGACATAGTCCTCTATTCACAAATAGCAAGTCTAGGAAGACATCTTTCCTACTTGGCTTACTGAATACTTGTGACAGGAAGTTACCTTCTGCAAACTTCAGGAATTTCCCAGACCTACTTGTCACAGCGATGTGTAATTCCCAGTTGGTGTCTGGGAAGTTGAAATCTTCCATTAGGACAAGGGTTCCTGATCCAGAGATTGTATTGCCTATAGAGTAACTCCTCGGTGCTATTGTCCTGGTCAGGCAATCAGTCATAGACACACATTACAATATCTGCTTTGTTTTCCATCAGTGGCTCTCAACCACATTGTCACTAATTGTAAGGGCTGTACAGTCAAATCTCTCCCTTACATCCAGTACAGCTTCTCCACCTCGCCTCCCCTGCCTGTGCCTCCTGAACAGCCTGTAGCTCTCCATCCCAGCACTCTGGTTGTGGGACTTTTTCCCCCAAGTCTTGCTAATACCAGTTGCATCATAGCTCTGGGAACAGACCAGTGTTTAGAGGTCATCATGTTTGTTTTTCATATTGTGTGCATGGGTGTACAGGCATTTCAGATGTGCTCCTGAGCCCTCTGCCCTCCCAGGAGCGTTTTAAATGTTGCCACTAGCCTTTCCACCCCCGGGTAATGCCATGCCAACCTTTGGCTTAACTTCAGGAGATGTTGGCATCCCCTTCTGCCACTGATTTTAGGTTAAAGCCTTCTCAATCAGTTCTGCCAGCTTATGACCAAAGGTATTTTTCCCCTGTTGGGACAGATGGATCCTATCAGACCCCCTTGTGCCTCAACCCAAAGTTTTGGTGGAGGCACCAGTTCTGCAACCAGATATTTATATCTTGGGCTCATCTGTTTCTTCCAAAATCTTTCCCAATTACTGGGAACCTTGAGGAAAGTACTACTTGTGCTCCTGATTTTTTCATCTTTCTTCCCAGGGCCCTGAAATCTCTTCTGTGGGAGACTTAGACTTTTTGTTGCAAAAATAAGTTGTTTTGTTGCAAACCTTAGACTTTTTGTTGCGACATCATTAGTACCCACAAGAAGAGCAAGAGTGGATAATAGTTTAAAAGATGTACTAAACTATTAGTCATCTGGTGACATCTCTAATATGGGCCCCAGGGATACAGCAAACTTTCCCGAAAAGATGGCCCAGTCTCTCTTCTTGGGAATATAAAACAAAATAGCAAACTTTACCACTGGTGAAACATGTTGTGTAAGCACATGTCAAAATCAGATGTGCTCCTTTCTATACAGGAAAAAGACAAACAAACTCATTGAGACATCAAGCAGAGTGAAAGGATGATTAAGAAGGGTGATAAGTAAAGATATGTAATGGATTCTGTGTGAGCAACAATTAAGTTAGGTGATGTAGGTGGGGAAAGTTGGAGATGTGTATGGGCTATAAAATAATAAAGAGACCTGGAGAAGGTAGATGGGGAATGGTCATCATCTTGAATTAAAACAGCTGAATACATTCACTGATGAGTGGATGATCCCTGGCCTCAATTATCATGAGCTACTTAATTCCAAAGAAACTGTTGCTAGCTGATAGTGGCTGAACTATGGAGTATCAAGAATGGGAGGAAGAGGTACCCTGACATTTGTCCTATCCCCTATGCTTTTTCCTAGGTACCTTCTGTTGTCAAAGAGGATGTCAGGCTAGGAATATCTTTGTTCTGACCCAATACAATTCTTCTAATATGCTGATTCTATCTGCCTGGATGTAATTATTCCACAGCTGATCCTTTCCAGCCAATCTTGGTGCTGGCTTCTATCTAATAGCAAGCTTTTTTCATGCTCATACATCAACCTTAGATGATGACAAAATATGTTGGTCCCCAGTTCTGTTTGTCAAGTGAAGCTGTATTCTATCATCTTCTCCACTTGTCTTCCCAAATTCATTATTTCAGTTAGAGGAGGAGAAAGAGGAAATAGTAGGCTTCCATCTTTTAATAGGGAGAAAGAAGAGATGCATGCTTCTAGACTTGTTTCTAGAGTTTTCTTGTAGTAATGGCTGTCTTAGCCCATCTCTATGGTTTCTTAACGAGCTGGTAGGAAAATAAAACTACAGTTCTGAATTTGGAAATTTCAGTCTAGTTGGAAGAGATATACTTCTTTTTCAACAGTTCTAGAACAAAGATATTCTTTTTCATCATCTACTGGCTCTGGCTACCTATCAATTTAACCATTAATCTCTTGTCATCAAAGGCCAGTTTTCCTCTTCAGTAATCTACCATACCTCAGTCAGTAGTCTTACTTTTTTTTTAATGAGCATATGGCTAAAGAACATATAATATCTGAGCATATTCTTTAGTGCACTTAAGCACTTTGGTGTTGTATTGTCTGATACTGTGTGAAAATGCTCCTCAGACTGGAGAACATTTGCCTGGCTATTTATTCTCAGAAGGAGGTTTTGCACAGTACAGGAAAGCTTAGTATTCTTTGCTTCATCTCTGGGATATCTGGGATGGGGCTGAGCAGGTCCCAAAGGCTTCTTGTAGGTACATAATTAGAAAAAATCAGGAAAGAAGAGGAAAATTGGTATGGGTTTTGCTTGGTGGGTTTTGGGTGTTTCAGATTGGGTTTTTGGGTTGCTTTTTTTTTTTACTTAGTCATTACAAGTTGAAGTTTGTTACTATAAACAGGAGGGTAGAAGATATTTTTAGACAGGAATGGGACTTAGTATGTTGCCCAGTTAACAGAGAAGATTTTTTTTATTAGTAGTATTATTAGTATTATTATTATTTTGTTTTAAACAGTATCTGGTTCTCAGAATATTCCTTATCTTTTGCATTTTATAAAAGTTATGACTGAAGGACTCAGATACAATTCAAGAGAAGGCTATTGAGGGCTTTGCTCCACAACTTCCTGCTGGCCAAGGGCCATGGTGCCTGACTTGGTGTCATCGCTGTGCCCCTGTGCAGAGGGGCATGGGGCCTGGCTTTTAACCATGCTGGGCTGTAGATTTCAGACTCCTACTTGAACAGGAGAGCTATGAGTCCTGCTCTTGAAGGCAGACAGACCTTTGCCACCAAAGGTGCCCCCGCTCTCAGCACTCTGCAACCTGGCTGGGGAGTAGTGCTGGGCTTTGCTCTTCACTGTTCAGTGCTGGAACATGGCCCTCAGGCTCTGCCATGCCATGACCTCCCTGTGCTGGGCATGGCGGGGCATGGCCCCTGCTGGTTGGTGAGATATTCTTCTCCCAGCTCAACCCAAGCCCAGTACCATGGAGCCTGTCTGCTGGTCCATGCCTTGGGCTGCCCTGCCTCCATTTTGCAGGCAGGTTTCAGAAAGCCAAACTCCCTGTGCCAAACCTTCCCCCACAGGAGGTAAGTTTCTTGTGCTCTCTCTTCTGTGGGGTTGCTGGGGACAGGTGGGCACCCCTAGGGCATAGCTTGACAGTGCTTCCTCAGCATGCATTCCACTATGCAGAGGGAAATGGCACTTGCAGAGCAGCACCCCACACCTTCCTGCTGCTTCTCCCAGCAGTGCTGCATGCTGCTCCGGGGGTTGGAGCATCTTGCTTCTCAGTGAGACCCAGCTGACCCACCAGCGATGCTCTCCTCAGCAGCAGAAGTCCTTGGCAGGCACAGGACAAAGTAGGAGCCTCTAGTGATACTACTGCAAGAAAAGGCTTAGCTTTCTATCCCTATCAAGGCACAGCCCCAGCACTGAGACACACTTTGGAGACACTAGCAGAGCAGCCTCAGAAATTTCTGTCCTCAGCACCCCGCCTTACTGACTTGTTTTCCCCTCTCCAAACTGATGATTTTGGAGGAGGATGGCTTTAAAAAAATGGAACAAGCTTTTTCTTTTAATCCATGAAGGAAGCAATTATAGTATAAGCATCTTTGCAAAACTACAGAACACAGTTTATCTTACAGCCATTTTTAACCCACAGCAATAGCACTTTCAATGGCTGGCCAGGGGTTCCTGGAAGCCTTTACTAATCCAGTATTGGGTTTTGCTATCCCCAGTCAGAAAGCAAGAGGGCAGTAACCTCCACTTTAACAGTGGGTACAACTAGACGGCAAAATCGTGAAGCTGTGCCCAGCAGCAAATGGCCTTGTTTGATGTAAAAAATTAAAATTTGCCAGAACAAAGGTCCATGGTTTAGTAGCGTGGTATGGTTTGTGTCAACGCTCAGCATAAATCTTTGCAGGCACAGCTGATGACACCAAGCCATCCTGTTGTGACAGAGATGTGGAAGCAGGACCTGTGAAGAAAGGTTGTGTAGTGCCCTATTCTGGCTTTCACAATGGAGTTCACTCCATGTTGTGCTGTCATCTTTGTTCCTGTGTGGCAAGTTCCCCTGAGCTCTATTCAGGTAGCAGTGTTCTCCTGCTTTTGTT
>JANHGN010006253.1:55443-101442 GCA_024605025.1 Megaceryle maxima | reverse complement strand
CTCGCAAATAAGCACTTTAGCAAGGAGTGAAAAGGCAAAAATTTAAGAACTTTTTTTTTTTTTTTTTTTTTTTTTAATGACATTATAACCATGTTTTCCTAAACAACTCCATGATTTCCATGGGAGCTAACTTATAGTTTCTGAATACTTGGAACTGACTATATTATAAACAGCCAGCAATAAAAAATCCATTCATCATATACACTGATAATTACATTAAAGGTGAAGAATGCCTGACTGACTTGTTGTAAATTAACTGCAAGATTATCAAACATTTTTCTGTGTGTAAATTAATGCACAAACCAGGCCAGGGAAGAAGTGTGTGTGTGTGTGTATGGCATTGGTGAAGCAGAGGATGGCAAAATATATTTTTCTTAAGTAGATATAATTATTATGAGATACTTTCACACACAGATATTGAAGACTTCAGTCTAGCATTATATCTAATATTAGCATTATATCTCTTTTGTAGAAGACATCAGAACAGAGATCTGTAAAACAGTCCAGTACACAAGTTCCAGAGTTAGAAAAATATCCCATGTTCTTGAGTTTCAGTCTGGTGTTTTATGTACTGTATATCACTGAGTCCCATGCAGGCTATGTTACTTGACATTAACACTATTTAAATTCACATAAAACTTACTCCAAGGACTGACTTCCATGTGTTTCAAATTATGCTGCTAGAGTTCTACTGTGGATCAGAGACATGAGATCAAATACATCAGATTAGATTATCCTATACTTCTAAATGAACAGCTTTTCTTAATTTACCTATAAATTGTATGTTTTTAACTTACCTTTCTTACAAGACTTTTGTAAGAGTATTGAAGTTGGTAGATTTCTCAGAAAATGAGAAGCACTATATTAGTGCAATAGTGTAGTATAATTTGTTCCATTGAAAATTGTGTCAATGAGTGCTCTTGGAAAGGCAGATTTGATCTTCATAGGTTTCTAACTCCTGGAGGTTTTTATGTGTCCATAGAGTTGTCAAGTGGGGTTTTTTTAAGATTGGAGGTTTCATGATAGATATGAAATCTACCCTTTCAGATATAGTCTTAGTTGAATAGCTTGACTTTCAAAATCGTCCTGTAGGATTTCTTGGCATCAGTCATGTTTTTGCAGGCTAAGGCTGTTAGGTCTGGACTTCTGGATGTTCAAAACTCCCCTGGACACGTTCCTGTGTGACTTGATCTAGGTGATCCTGCTCTGGCAGGGGGGTTGGACTCGATGATCTTTCTAGGTCCCTTCCAACCTCTAACATTCTATGATTCTATGATTCTGTCATCAGCTTTACCAAAGCCAAAAATGGACCAAATGTGTTGCAACATAAAGAGAGTTGGTTGTAGGTTTCTGGCAGACAACAGTTTTAGACTACAACTATAATTCATTAAATAAAGTGTTTAAGAGTGAAAATAGGTTAACTTGATAGAAGACAGAAAAGAGTACATTAAAGCAAAAGTAAGCTTTTGTACTTTATTTCTCCCTTTCCACTTGCAATAATTTTATATTTCTCCCACCCACACTGAATGCAAATTAATATTAACATCTACTTCTTTTTTAAACTTCATAAAATTACTTTAATACACATTATGTGTCAAGTGCATATTTTTTTTTTTTGCTGTAATAATCATTGAAGAGTAAAGGGGTGACAGCAAATGCTAACATAGGCATTAATTTATTTCTTGACAGTACGTTTGTGTGAGGGCGTGTGAGTACAGGTGTGTGAAATGTAGTTTGTAATCTAAACCTGGCAGGGGGAGCTGTTACACTTCAGTAATATTTGTGAGCCTAACTTGCTGAGAATTCAAGCCAGATAGCTTGCTATTTGTTAGAAAAACTAAAAGAGATGGTAAAAGTCAAGTCAGACAAGACCTAAATATAATTTTCTTACCTCATATATGTTCCCTTCATGTCCTAAAAGGAAGCGTGTTCTCTCTGAATGGAGATTCTCATTTAATTTCTAATCTTTTGGTTCAGGAAAATTAGAAATGTGTTTTGCCAGTGTTGGTTATTTTCACATCTGGCCTCAGAGCAGCAGGTAAAATCTACTCTATACATTCTCTGGTTTATTTCATTTGGATTAAATAACTATCAAAAGCATTAAGTATTTTAAAGATAGATTTGTATATGTGCTAGGATGAAGCTATATAAGAAAATTAGAAATGGGATTTAATTTCAAGGTACTGGTTAATAATACGGTTCTTCCAAACATTAGGAAAATTGGAATTTTAACTTTGAGAGTTAGGACTCTTGTGATAATAATTCCTTGAACTTGAATAACTTTGAAGCAAGCTTTGCCGAGTGGATTACATTTAATATATATGTTATCAGTTCTAAACTGATAACAAAGATGAAAACCCAGCCCAATTTCACTGGGGTCACACTTTCTTTTTTGTGAGAGCAAGAGAAAGTCACAGATGCCAAGATCAAATATTTAGAATTTGACTCCTGAACTTCTGTTTTTTCCTCATATTTAAACCTTTTGTTTTAAGGAGAGATTCAAACAACAGAAACAAAGAGTGTTTCCTGGGTAAGGGGAAGCTACAATGACTACGAGAATGCACAATTTTTCATTCTAGAAGCATAATAAACAAAATTATTTAGACTCATATGAGTCCTTGCTGGAAAACACCATGAAAAACAGAAAATGTATGAAGATGTTCGTTGTTCTTCTTTCAGTTGGTCACCTGTGTCTTTGAAATCTGTAAGGTACTCTTTTACTAGCCAGTCCTTGCAAAATTAACAACATCAAATTTTGCATATGTGTCTACTCACAAAGAATATTTTTAGGATGTTTTTGGGTTGGACTAGATGATCTCCAGAGGTCCCTTCCAACCCCTGCCATTCTGTGATTCTGTTTCTTTTTGTCTTGTCTTAAATTTGTATTGTTTACCTATCTTATGAACAGTATCTCTTTGGGGTGTCTATCAAGTGATACTCCAAATCTTGTTCTTTGCCTCAATTACTTAAGTTTAGAACAGTGACTGTGCTATAGCCCCACTAAAGGTATAAGTGGACTGGAATTGTAAGACCAATAATTGAACTATATCCTGTACACTATTTGTATAGCACTCTTGGAGCAGGACATGGAAAAGACAACACTGGAAAGCTTTCTCATATGCAGTATCAGGTGTGTTTTCACAATCTCTTAGACTACAGAAACATCCTGTAACCCACATACCTACCAAGAAAATAATGAGATTGGAGCAAATATTAGAGAAAACCTGGGGTTTAGGTCTTTTCTCTTCATGTCCTTTATCTTTTTGCCTTAACAGGTAAACATGAAATTGCTCTGCCTTACTCACACAAGTAAGCAGCTCTCCAAAAATAGTGGATAGCTTGAGCTCTTACACCTCAGCAGGCGTTAACAACACAAGCTAAGCAGCACTCTGGTTTTGTCCTTCTGCTTCAGAGCTGGTTTGTCTGGCCAACCTGGAGCATGGGAAGAACTAGCCTGTAGCCTTCCATGCACAGGCAACATTGAGAAGCTTTTCTTCAAACCTGAGAAAGTTAACTTTTATTGTAGAAGAAAGCAGAGATCATCACCTAATCCCTTGACCACAGGTGCCGTGACATTAAGAAGAATAACAAATGTCACAACTGTCTCAATGAAAACAGTGAGAGCTGACATTGCTGCTGCTGGCAATTTGAATTTGAACAAAGTTCAGGCAAACTGTTGTTTTCAGTCTCATTTAACATTCAGAGCAGTGTTGAGTTTTGAGTGCTTCTGTGGTGTGACTTAAATAGTTTTTACTACACTAGTCAGGATGATTATACCTTTGATGCAGGCTGTAACCCTTGTGCTTCTGCATCCAGTTCAGTTTGGTTGCCTAAGACTCAGATAAGAGATCAGCATTCCCTGTGATCACCATTACCATTTCTATATAGCAAGCCTGCGTAGACAAATATGATGGATATCCAAAGCCTGAAATCTGACTGCATTTTTGCATTTAGTAGAGATGCACAGATTTTAGACTCCATGTACTCAAAGTGCTGCTCCATTTTCCAACAACTCTGATTGAAGTTGGGTCTATGACAAGGATACTTGACTGGGGATCAGGAGATCTTTCTAGTCCAATTTTACTCCTTCAAAACATAAACTGGAGATTACATCTGAGTCTGAGACAAAGATGTGCTGTACATCTAAACATAATAAACATGGTAAATTAAGATGTGGGTGTGCATGTAAAACATTTGTACTGCCGCTTACCAAAAATTTTTACACAAATGCCCATTTACATTTGTGAATTCTGAGTTTGACAGATAATATTTTTAACTGTAATTTTAGTATCTCTTTTGGGTTTTGTAAACAAGAATAGTGTCACAGTGCTGTTGTTTGGGTGCAAGTTTTCTGAACGCTCATGAATTTTTGAATACAATACTTGCTTAAAAACTAATAGGCCATATTAATGTCCAGTGAAAATACAAAGAGTTTGAATATGCATGTTTCTATCCAGGGTCCCTCTTGTGCACACTTCCACAAAATGCAAAATGTTATTGACTGGAAAATTGCATAAATCAATGAGCAAGACAGTCAATGGAAGAGCTCAGCAATTAGTCTGTCATTTAGTATGGAAAATTAATAGTTTCTTTAAAAAAAATTTTTAAAGTCTGCATATTTCTTATCCATCTTACCTAAAAAGAAATCCTCTCCTTCTCTCCACCCCCTTTCAGGCTAGCCCTTTAAATGCAGGAGAGGTAGGCAGCTGTACCTTAAGTGGTTCCTTAGCAGCTAGAGTGCCAATGATGTGCTCTCTTCACTTCTGTGAGTACTCCACGTTTTTTTACATGTCATTCTTTTTATATCTAATAGAGAATGTATTCTGACAAAAAGAGGAGATGAAATCATATTTTCAAGAACTGAAGTGACTTAGAAGTGTAAGTCCTCTTGAAAGGTGTTTCTAGGAGGAAAATAAAAAGTTTCCTTTTGGTGTTTTGGAGTTGTAATGTTCATGTGGGATAAAAAGGGAGGAGAAATTGTGCCTGAGGTTTTAAGGGACAGCCGCTGAGATGGAGAGTCAGTTGAAAGGAAGAAATAAGGACATAATGAGCAAAAAGTGGTATGAATTTAAACCAGGGCAGTTGTTTGTTGGTGGTAAAGAGTGGAGGTATCACATTAAATTAATGTAAGCCTGCTTTATAAGTAAAGAAAATGAGTGCTGATGAGAAAGTAGTCCCTTTTCAGGGCAGTAAATAATTTAATCTTCAATACCTTCAACATCTGAAGTCTGAAGAGTGGGGATCTAGTAGGAACTTCCTCTTTATAATTCATTGGCAGTTTCCTTCTAGCTGAGGCCTCTCCTCTAATGCCATATAAGCCAAAGTTTCTTAGGAAGGAGCATCAGCAGCTCAGTATGTTTAGCTAACTCTTGTCCTAAACTGTTATGTGCTGTTGCAGTATGCTGCAAAACATGTACCATGGTCTTCTATGAGACAGTTGCATTTCAGTGATGGGTGTGGTTATGATTGTCCACATACTGGGGAGATCTGTGTCTTGTGTTTCAGAGTTGCTTGACAAAATAAATCTTCTTGCCTCTTTACCACTTTGACAAGAGTACCTCTGCTCAAGCTTCTGAACAATCAGGAGAAACCCTAAATGTCAATGTGGGGTTTGGGGTTTTTTTGGTTGGTTGGTTGGGTTTTTTGTCTTTTTGGGTTTGTTTTGGTTTTTTTTTTTTTTTTTAGTGATGCCCCAAATCTAAAAATTATTCCCCTTAATAGGGAACCTTCATACCTTGCAGGAAGGTTAATGATTAGTCTGGGACAAATGGGGGGTTTTAGAATCAATAGTAACTAATTTGCTACCATTAGAAATAAGAAACTTATTACAGGAAAAGAGATGTTCAGTAGCACATTTTAGCATCACTGCCTCATGCATGGAGGCCCCAGCATATGGGATATAAAGCTGAAGCATGTTTGATTGATGATGACTGGACAAAATTAATCAGATGGTTCTTGAAGCTTACAGTCTATCTATTATCTCCCCATTAATGTTGAGCATCAAGTTCCCAGTTACTAACTATGACTATCTGTGCCAAACTTTAGCTGTGATGTGAGATGCAAGAAGTACTATTGGTCCCATTTAGATTGTATCAACCTGTAGTGAGAATTATACTGATCAACTACCATGTGTGCGATCAATTACCATGGGATCATTTGAACAGCTTTTTTACATACTCTGTGGGATGTCTAAAAGTTTTGTGCCCAAGTTTGAGCAAGTCACCTAAGGCTCCCTTAATAGTCATGTAAATACAATAGATATCTCCAGAGTGTGATTATTTTTTTTTTCTGACCTATTTTAGACACCCCCATCTTGGGATAAGATAAATTGCTCTCTAAAGATGCCTGTTTCTCTCTACTGATAATAAAGGAAACTGAGGGTACCTGCCTCAGACCTTGGGCAGATGGTGCCTAAATTAGAGCAGATGAATCACACCTTTGCTATCATTCAGGAAGGGTAAAAGAGGATTAGCCTCTTCATTTGGGTGGCAGGAAGGAAAATAAGAATAGGGAATTAATGTATCTCCATGTACAATAAAAGAGTTCCAAAACTGTCAAATAAAAAAGTGAGTGGTTTATTTCACTTAAGAGTCTGGTTAAGATTTCCAGATCAGCACTAGCTTAATCAGAATATTAAAAGTAAGGAGCAGCTAAGTGTGTAATTAAAGGCAGGAGAGGTAACAAAAGGCAGAACCTTTACCAAAGGCTCCATTTTCTTCCCAGGGCAACTATCAGTCATGTGAGAAGGGAGCCCCTTAGGCTCTCTAATAACCCAGAATGATGATGTTGATTATTGTACTCTCCTGGTGGTTTTTTGTACAAAACTTTCAAATGTCTTCAGAAATGGGGGTATTACTGCCTTCAATATATTGAGGGGAAAAACTGAGGCTAGAGTGGCTGTAACATGTCAGAGATGATATGATTACTAACTACTGAAGTTGAAACGGGAGTTCAAATATTTTATTCCCTCTCATCTGATCCAGACGCTAGCTATTCCTGCTTGTATAACTTTTTTCTCTCTCCATTGTCAAATGCGTATTATGGATTTTTTTTTTTTAAGAGTATTTTGGAATGTGTTCCAAACTCTTTAGAGACTTACCTATTTTATTTTGTGGAACTCTTCTGAAGTGCAGCTACACTGTATAGAACGAGATTTTTGGGGGGTGGGGGCTATTTGTTGATTTTTAAGTTTTTATTATTTTTGAAAAATAATTCTACTCACTTTTTATTAAGTTGAATTCCAAGATGTGTGTTGCTATTTTGTTTCCTGCTTGTACTGCTAGCTGTTTTGTTAACTGAAGACCTAGGCCTGTTCTCATAGACTTAGGCTAGAGGTTGTTTTCAAAAGGTAAATAAATGAAAAGAGGTCCAACAAAAGTATCAGTGACTCACTGCAATCAGCTCTTGGAATAATTCTTCTGGCAGCTCCCCTGATTTTAACAGCCATGTCCTCAAAGCTTGCTGAGAGCAAAACCAATCAAAATGACACTGAGAAAACTTCTAATGTGTTTCTACGACTCATGACTCAAAAGAGAAATGTGTCTGCCTAGGCAAGTTTCACGACCCCAATAACACTGTCCTGCTCTCTGAACTCAGCATCTATTTGAGATCAGTGGTCATAGACATGTAGCTTGTAGCAGCAGAGTACTTTAATTTGTGGGATTCTTAAATCTGATGGGACACCAGATTAAGACAATGAGGTATGTGAGAGCCTGACTTTTGTTGTGCAGTTTGTTCTAGCAGTTGTATTTTTTTGAAGCTGTATGCAAATACTTAGGGGTACACTTGTAGCTCTAAATTAAATGATGAAGCATGTGTTAGAAACATCAAATCACACTGGAAATATCAAATCTAAAAGGATACATAAATGTAAATAGAAGGGCAGAAATTTAAAAAATAAAATCCAGGAACTGCAAGCACTGCTGTCTCAAAAGAAATTACTTCATTTCAAATTCTAACTATGGTAGAACTATTTGGAGGGGAATCTGTGGGAAGCGACACTTATCTGATGATTGTTTTGTTGAAGGAGGATTTTTCTATGGCAGCTAGTGCTCCAGAAATAAAACCAAATGAAATGTCATTTTAAAATTTGTATCTTAAGTAGATTCTGTCAAATTTGACAGACTGAGGTCTCAAACAGAGACCTCAGATGGTGTGTGGGCAGCAGTGCTACAGTAAGGTCTAGAAAATGACTTGCAGAGCACTGGTGACTTCCAACTGCATGCAACACAGTACAGGCTTAACAGGTCTGTCAACGAGTGACTACACTACAGGATGAGCAAGGGCACCATGACTTTCAGCTCATCACAGGAGAAGCTCTCCTGCTCAGTGGTAATACATGGATGGTCTGAGGTCTTGCTGAGATGTTTTAGGAGAATTGATGTCAAACCAAATAGGGTATTTGTTAAGTCAGAAATAATTCCATTTTTTACAGCTCTTGGAAGTCCCTCTTGAGTCACTTTCTAAGCTAATGAACTGGTTATCCCCAAATACTTTAGTAGAAACAGCATTTTTGTGTTCTGTTTCCAAGACATCCTGAGTGCCTTTCCACTCCTGTTGAAATCATTTCGTATGCTCAACGTTTTCTTAAAAGGATTAAGTCTTTTATTTTATTATTTTCTATTTTATTTTTAGCTGGCATTATCTTCATAGAGAGAATTCTTAAAAACATTATAGTTTCCCTTGTGATAGTGGGGAAAACTTTTTTAAAGAGTTTGATTTTCATTCTAAATTAAACATCAAAATGAGGAAAAAAAGGATCATGTTTTTATTTTTTTAAATAGACAGATGAAAGATTTTGTTATTAATAATTGACATGAAAGCCTTTCGTCTTGAACACTGGTGTATGTAAACCTCAATAAAATCCTAAAAGTGCTTTTGTAGAACAAGAACAGTCACAAAAATCTGAATAAAGCCACCTTTTCAAAGAACATGATGAGAAAGGGGAAAACTCTTAGATGTGCAGAGCAACACATTTTACATTCATGCCCTAGTTATTAGGAAGCTTTGAAGTATTCACTGTTATCGAATACAGTGTATACTGTAATTCATTTAGTGCCTTCATATGGAGCTAAAAAGTTCTAGAAAAAGTGCTTTGGCTGTTTTTGTGAGCATGAGAATTCGGATGTGGAGATAAAAACGGTGCTTCAGTCTAAATGTCATGTCATCCTTAAGATTTGACTGTAGAAATTATAATCACAAACTAACATGAAACTAAACTAAAAATAAGCAAACATAAAAATAAACTAAACATAAACACTTGGAGGGGGGTGGGTCAGGAGCTGGACTTTTTTGTCTCTGGATTATGTTCTTCATTCTTTATTGCAAAGAAGATAGCAATTTACAGTGTCAAACTAGCCTCCAGAATATATTTTAAATCAAAGGTTCTGTCTGCAGAATGTGCAACGCCACTGAAACACAACCAGTTACTTTTGCTCAGGGCATTGCTAACAATGCAATATACCCCTAAGGGTATATTCCAGACTATAACCAGGCCATAAAACAATACTGTCTTCATCTCAGTAAGATACAAAACAGATGATATCTCTTAAATAACTTGTTCTCTATTAGTTGTTCCTGTCTCCTTGGGAAGTAGGGATGCTGCATTATCATAGTTGAGAAAGTAGTAAGAAACTCATTACGGACTCAATCCTGCTCTTTTTCATGTTCAGCAGACACCTGTAAAACTGCCCACTGGAACTTGGTAAACTGTCTGTTAGATGAACATTACTTGGAGTTAGGCTCTACCCTTATCTGATATTATGGAAATGGGTTTGAAGAAGCAAGCTATCTTCTGACATATCCCAGACATAATCTGCTTCAAGAGCTGACAACAGTATTTACTGCTCTGTCTTTATTCATGTGTGGAAACCCTCTCCCTGCCAGGCGTTACAGTGCTTGCCAATACATGATTGATGGATTCATGCATTTGTGTGGAAGTACTTTCAAATATGCTGAGATTATTGCATGTATTTTTTCCAAGGCACTGAGTAAATATTGTAAGATTAAAAACTCCTGTTGATTTTTGCTTGATTTCAACTCATGTCCCCAGGTAGGAATGTGTGCAGTCCATAATAAGTCCTTTGGGTCTACCAGTCAGTATGGTATCTGTTTTACTGTGTTTCTTTCCTCCAGATTGTTTATGGTTAGTCTGATACCAGTCTCTGTGTACTGCTCTGTAAGCAGTTCCTGTGGAAGTGACCATAATGGAGCAACTGTTTGATTTCAGGGGAACTGAAATCAGTAGGTTAACAGTAGGTTAACCCACAACACAGATAGCATTCCTAAACATGGGATGACCATTCAGTAGAATTGGGTTGCTTTTAACCATTCTGAATGCAGTCTCCTGTTTCCTGTCTTCCATCCTGCAAAGAGACACAGAAGTGTAGAGGAAAACCAGCATATTCACTGGGCTCCGTCTCTTTACCCTTGGGTAGCAATACACAAGGATTGGCTCACAGCTTGTTTTACCAGAATTTGCTGTTGTCATATTCAAGCCCTTACTGTAGAAATGGCAATGCATTGTTCTTTCACTCTGGGATTGACCTGATTTATTCAAAATAGTGAATAGGCAGATGAATTGTAGCGTGCAGTAACAGTTTTGGTTTTGTTTAGTTTTTCAGTTGGCTTATATCTTGATTCTTTTAGAATTTTTTGCCACCTCAGTAGTTCCCTGGTTTTGGTGGTGTTTTTTGGTGGCTGTGGTTGGGCGTGGTTTTTTTGGTGGCTGTGGTTGGGTTTTTTGTTTGGTTTTGGGTTTTTTTTAAGCAGCCTCTCATCTACAGCATTACCCCATTTCTTAGTTCTACTCTTCCATATATTCTTCTGCTTAATTCATCTTGTGGACTGGAATTGTCCACCTCAGCTGCTACTGAAACAGAGAACTTCTTTTTTTCCCCAAAAACTAATGTTCTGTCCAACACTTGAACAGGACACATGAAGCAGCCCCAGTGCTGCTCTGCCGCTCTTTGAAAGAATTGTCTTTTATACCAAAAAGCAAAATAAATTCTGTCTGAACTCCACTGCCATAAGATCAAGGGACTGGCTTAAAAATCATGGAGTTTAACAAGTAATAGACAGTATTTTGCTCATCTGCTGTTAGAGGATAGAAGTTGTAAAGCTCATCTTAGCAACTGCTAAAGCTGAAAGTATACTATGGGGTGTGGGCAGAAATCCCAGATTTGTATGTGATTGAGAAAGTTGGGAATTTTGGGGGCAAGGAAGGGAAGAAGTAGGAAGATTTCAACAAATATGAGTTAACACTCTAATCTGATCATTGTCAAACACTTTTCTAATTTGTGTTAGAGCTTGCCACAAGAAGAAAACTTAGGTGGATGTCTCTTTATATCTGGAAGAGGTAATCAACTCTAGTGAGTACATGGGTCCTCCATCTCTTCTTCATTTGTAGACTATATATGTCTTCCAGGTGGCAAATATTTTAAGTTCTTATTGGTCCTTATTTCAAAAGACATTTAAACATCTCAGGGGAAGCATATTCACTTTCTATTATGCCAGTTTAAAGCCTCTAATGAAGTTTGAGAGAGGAATTTGGCCCATAAAACATAGTTCTATGTCTATGATGCATATTACACAACCCTCCAAGGAACTTCAATAAATACACTTGTTGAACTTCTGTAACACTAAAATATGTCTCTGGGCCCATTATTTTTTTTTCTGTACTAGGAGGTTTCTGAGAACTGTTTACATCAGCCGTAGTACAAATGGGAAATAAGTCATTAATTTATAAAATGGCATCTGGAAGTCTTAATTTCTGATTGATCTAGCTCCCTCTGGATTTTTCTATGTCATCCAGCACCATAGCTTTTGAATGTAATGTAGCTGAAATAGGTTAATATCCCACAGTTCAGGGCAGATTTCAGAGAGGCTTCCACCCTGCTGAATTGTTAACCAAGACTGAAGAATCAAAATTATTCCTTCTTAAAAATCATTCAAGTGTACCATAAAGAAATAAATCTACCAGGTAACTCTTAACAGTTCATAATGCTGGTTCTGGACAGAGTCCCTTATGCAGACTGACTCTAGTTAAACCCAAAGATGTCTACTGCTGCTGATAATGAAGACCACTAACTCAGAGACAAAGGACAGGGGTGTGGGGTTGTGGAGGCTGCCTATGCTGACCCCTTTTAATTTTGCACCCCATTTAACTGCCTTCCTTTTCTCCTACACCAGGGCATTTCCTTTTGTCCCCAGCTCTCTGATGGAGTAAGGGTATAGCAGTGTTTTCTCAGCTTGTGGCTACATCTGTGTTGCATTTTCTATGTTGTGGTTTTTTGTTTGGTAGTTTGCTTTTTTTTTTTTCTTGTTGTTTGGGTTTGAGTTTTGTTGTTGTTGTTTGGTTTTTGGGGTTTTTTTAACCCAGGCTCTATTACTAAGCCTTAACACAGTTTATCAGCTATTCTCAGCTGATCAAACCAGTCCTCATGTGGAAGGCAACAGGTAACAGCCTCTCTGAACCAGAAAATTTCACAAGCACCTATCTATTGAGGGATGGAAGGCAGTCTTGGATCTCTCTACTTAAAGAAAATGACCTCAAAACAGGGTGTTTGCTCTTCTCAGCAGTGGCTCAAGCAGGCATTGCCAGCCAGGAAGTTGACTTGCAGTGGAGTGATGGGTAGCCCTTGCTTATACCATGCTCCTGAGCAGCCATGGCCATTTCTCTTTGTGTGCAAAGTAGAACTGCCATGCTCTCCACCTGGGCAGTCAATGGGAGAAGCTGAGCCTCCTGATCAGCTGGCATCTTCCTCAGGAGGCCAAGGCAGCCAGCCCATTGCCAGAGCAGTGACTGTGCTTTTTTCCTCTCTCATTCAGGGGGGGTCAATACTGGTCCCTGTTGGACTAGGGCTGCTTGGGGCATCCTTCCAAGGAACTGAGCAGAGGAGATGTACTTATTCATTCAGTCCTGCTTGGAAGTGGTGGCTGAGAGCTGCAGAGGGACAGAAAGGCATTGAAACAGAGGATGTGGTAGCCCAAACTTAGGGGTTAAATATAGGCAAGTAATGGTGAGGGTATGGACTTTCTCCGTGCAGTCTGCTCTGGTGTTACCTCTCCTTACAGGCATACTTACTGTGTTACATTTATGTTTCAAAATCATCTTCTAATGAAGCAATAACCTCTCTTCCCCTCTGGCACTTCCAAATATGAGGGTTTTTTCTTAATCTTAGATGTATGACCCTGGAACTGTGTACATTACATATCTTTTCTGTGACTGAAGTCCTCAAGGGCACCATTGCTATTGTGTACATTAGCCAGTAGCACCATGAAACAGGAGCAGATCTGTGGGGTGAAAGGAGCTTGTTGTAAGGGCCCTGATGCTCTAAGTCCTTGGGATATGAAGGCAGAGGAGAATTTGCAGTGACTCTAGCTCAGTCCTGTGAGGGAAAGACCCATTAACAACTGGGTCAGCCCTTGAGAAAGTATTTTCAGGCATCCCTCTGGCTTGACAGGTATACCCTAACAGCCCTGCAGACTCTTGTCTTTTAGCTGGTTCACATGTAATACTAGCTGTATAGCTACTCACTATGCAATTCTAATCCACATTCTCTCCATTTTAACTAGAAATGCCACATGTAACACAATCTAGTGCATTTCTCAATGCCAAATAGATTAGATCTGCTGTGTTGCCCTTGTCTAGAAAATGGTATCAAAGAAGGATGTCAAGTTTGTCAACAGCTACCTTTAGGAAATCTGTGTTGCCTCTTATCTTACTCTCTAATGTCACTATTTTCCCATTCTGCATTTCTCTTGTCAAAATTCTTTACTTCAGATTTCTTTCCCTAAGTTTTATATACTAGTAAGGTCAGAACTCAGCGAGGGAAACAGTTGTTCACTTTTTCCTCAGTCCTTAAATCCAGCTGTGATAGTAGAGTTGCTACTAACATGATAATGATGTGTCATGCTGCCTGAACATAGGTACTTTTTAAACCCTCATTAAATAACTTGCTATTTCATGGCTTTGTTCTTCTTATAATATCTGGATAGAAATTAGCTGGTGTTTTGACATGACTGCATCAAGCTCCTTTAGTTTTCTCCTACTTCATATCTATGTAAGCCTACCACTTCATTTATTTATTTAGCTATCCTGCATTTGACAACAGGTTTGGCAACATAACTTTTATTGAAAGCTAAATCTAAATTATTTTTAGTTTCTCCTTCTTTACATAGGAGCAGTTTTCCCCCTCCCACCCCTTTGATTTCATATGGGTGAAGAATCACTATTTATTATCATTACTTTGCAAGTAATTCTTGTTCTTTCTTAATCCCCATTGTCAGTTACAAACATAGCTGTTTTTTTTTCTTCCTATAAATACCTTCTTCACTCCTTGAAAGCTTTCAGTTTCTTTCTAGTACTCTTTAAAACACTGTTACTAATCCTGTTGTGCTCTGAGCCCTTCTCTGAAATTCTTCTCTTGTGCAAAATACAAATTTGATCTAATCTGTGTGCTTCTGGGGCTTGGAGAAGGCTTAGTCTCTGTAATTTCTTACCTTTTCAGTCTAACTGACTTTGATAACTAGTTCATCAAACTTCTTAGTCTTGAAACTAGAAACCTTAGTTGTTCTGCATCAGGAAGTGAGGGGTGTTTAAAGCTTCTTCCATTCAGTTTAGATCTAATCAGGTTATCACCCAGGCCACACTTATGTTTTAAAATGCTTTGAAATTTATAAAAGCAAAGTACAAATAGTATCATCTGAAGTTAGCTTTAGGGAATTTCTGTGTGAGGTTTTCTGTGACTTTTCATAATTAGTCTAGTTTATTAAGTTAATCAGCACAATAATTTTCTATCTTTTAAAGAAAACTAGGAGATGCAGCAGGCCTTCAGAAACAAACTTTTTTTATATCCATATCCTGAGTGGTTTTGTGACCTGAAATGGCTTGTTATTACCAGAGCAAATTTGCATAGATGCATCCACAGGCAGTAAAACAAAATGAAACAACTTGTTCTGCTGTTAAAGAATAAATTATATTTAAAACTTTCATGTGTTTCATAGGCCTGCAAAGCGAACCTAGTAGGGGAAAAATGTGCAAATCTTTTGAAAAGATGAAAACTATTTTCATTTCTGTTGTGACCTGATGAGGAAAACAAAAGCTAATAGGACTCTTGCATACTTAGAGCAGTCAACACAGAAACATGATAAAAAGACTTGCAAAAAAAAAAAGACACATGTATCTAATAAACTATATTTTGTCAGATGGATAAAAAGTGTTTGAGATATACACTTAACATAGTTCAGCAAGATAATTTGTTCTGCTTTAGAGGGTACATGTCCAGTAACTATTTAAGTCAAAAAGCTGAGTTTCCTAAAGGGGCTCTGAGAGAATCTGAGACATTAAAATGGAAAACTACAGTGCCTGTGTTTCATAGGCATGTTCTAGATTCACAGCTTTAACACCTGCGTGTCTTCTATGACCTCTGATTTTGATTTGAACCCCAAAGCTGCACTAACAATCCTAAGTGAAACAGAGCATCTGTTCAGCTCAGTGATACAATCAGTGTTTTTCCTTGTTCTTGAATTGTTGAAAAGGGCATATTCCAAAACCTGATTGCAACCACAAGCTGACTCCAGAGGAACTAGGAGGTAGTGGTTCAGTAAAATGCAAACGAGCAGAGCTTTATTGTTATTTATACTGATTCTTATCCCATCATTCTTTTATTGCATAAAGACAGAGCAAGTTAAAAAATATGGTGGGAAGTTACTGTGTTGGCAGTCGTATATGAATTTTCTAAAACAAACAATTTAAGGGCCCATTAAACAAACATCTCTCATTCTTGACATAAGATCACAGTGCTGCTATCTGCTTTTTAAAAGCCTAATTTACAACAGAAGGTGCAGGGTGGAATAAAAATGTGTGAGAAGAATCTGATTAGGGCAGTCGCAAACATCCCCTCTGCCAAAGAGGTTTTTTTTATGTATAGGTAATGGACAGAGCCACATTGTCTGCATCTTCTTTCAGTGGCATTATTCTATTCTGACTAGGCTCAAGTTAGAAACATAGCTTTGCTGCATTGTTTTTCTGTGATTACTGTATGAATAATTCTTGCTGTGGATTTGCTCTCATCATTTCACAGGTAATATTGGCAGTGATCTTATTTATGATGGAAGACAGTATATATTTGTGTGTATATTCCATTCCTATCTATTTATCTATGACCCAACTGACTGGTGATTGCAATACTGTCGTAGATAAACAGTGGCAGGCATTAATTTGTGAGTCTGGAATGAATTAATTTTAAGTGATCCTGAATTTGTTCCTTGGGAAGTGGAATAAAAAGGACCGTCACATCAGGCTATTAACAACTTTCTTGCTGGCAATCTCAAGTAAAAGTGTTTAGAATTGAAAGGTTTCACTGGTACAGTACCAGCAAGATAGGTCCTTGGGGTCTGGGACCAGGTGAGTTAGAGGGTATGAGACATTCGGGAGGTGTTTGTAGGTATCTATCTTTACTTTTGCACCTTGACTGTGATTGTGTGCCCCAAGAAGGCAGGGCATCCTCTGTGGTATTGCTGACTCAACTGGAAGCCAAAATTAAGCTCAGCATTTCAGATGTTCAAGGCCATAATAAATAGCAGTCATGATTTAAGGGTGTGCTAACCTCACTCACCAGCTAGTTTCAACAGGCTTCTCTCTGGCCAAGGGAGGGCATGTTCACAGTAGAAGTGAAGCCCAGATGATCCACAGGTTTGAGGTTTGAATTGCTTCCTATTGACTTTGTTAAAACCAGATTTCAGTGCTCCTTTGCTCTGAGATATTCTAAAAGTTGCTGTGCCCTCAAGAGTCAGCACAGTGAGGTGCATATATGCAGTGTAAATATACTCGAAATGCAAGGTTTAGCCTTGTTCAGCCAAGGCTAGCTTGCATCTTGGGTCATTACTGCTTTTGAGTTTTCAGATCCCCCTCCATGCTGTGGGAATCCTAGTCCCAGCAGCAGGCAGTTTATGCTTTGTGGGTTATCAGATGACTCCTCAAGCACTAGAAAAATCAGTCTCTAGAATTTTATTTTTTGTTAGCAAGTAGTTTAATATTAGCCTGTCTAAAAGTATGCAAAAACCAATGAGATATTAGCACTATTAATAATACAACTTCAACAAATTTGGCTTACTGTTTTCCTGGTTCAGGAAGCCATTCCTGTACCAGAGCCCTGGCAGGAATAAGGAGATTTCCACAGACTAATTCAAAGATACCTATATTGGCTTTGCTACGTGACATCTAATTGAATGCAGAGATTTGTTGTTTCTTTGGGTTGGAAAGTGTCTGTAGAGGTATGTCCCGATCAAGGTCACCACTACCACACATGAGGGGGACTTCTGAGGTGATTTGGAGCACGCAGTTATGTTCCTGACGCAAGTCTGCTCTCTTTCTCAGTTTACTCTAGAGGTGCTGACAGTTGTCAACTGATTGGTGAACAGTGTAATTTTATCATTCATTACTTTATGGCTAATGCCAGCATGTGAAGGAGTCCTGACCCATTCATCATGCCACTGGGTCCTGATCTACACACCCCTACTCCTCCAGGACACGAATGTCCTTTGCTTGCACTGCTACAAATGACCATGGATCTGCTGTGCATGTTGAACAAATTCACTGATGCAGGTTAAAATAATGAAAAACGTATATATTTAAAAGAATTCTTTAATCTGATTGAAAACAAATATCCAAAAGAAAATCAAAGGGAAAAGGAATTTGAGACCAGTTTTGTCTCAAATTGGAGTATTGTGAAACCATAGGCATAGCAACTTAATTGATTAACATGGAAACCTACAGATGACAAAATGAGTTCTTTTTCTAAAAATTGTAAATGATTATGACTACAAGAGAAGACAAGAATTTCAAGCGTCTGAGTAGTAAGTTAAACCATGACTTCTCTCCTCAGGTCTCAAAGAATTTTTCCTGATTTATTTATAGTCAGCATCACTTAACCAGCATCAAGCTTTTTCAGAACTGCAGTGTGGGATAACTACTAGGTAAAGATGTAGATAACACATTCCTGATTTGGGTCCTCTTTCATTAATTGTCATTAACCTGAATATAAGCCTTTAATTGTAAATCAACAGTTATGATAATGAAGTAATTGGCAACTGTTCTTTTTGCTTATGTGGGAACAGCAGCAGACACTGTTGCACAGCATGTATTTGTAAGTGCTGACCAATAAGGAAGACTGCATCTTCAGTGGCACTCAAACACTAAAAGCTGATCTGCTTAATGCAGGTTGATAAAGGGCTAATATTCAATCCCCAGATGAAATTGCACTTGTTTTTCCAGGAATTCTATTTATTTTAGCCTATATCTCCATACATTCAAGGGCCTTTCTCTTGTAGCTATTTGGCTTTATGTAGAAATAAACTGATCTCTTTTTCCTTTTGTTTTGAAAACTCCTGTATTGGTAACTATAGGTGCACCCAACAAGAATATTTAAACTTCATGTCAGAGACAGATCCTGTTCATGATGGTCTAAATTCAGCCATTAAAGCAGTCTAAAGTGGATTGACTGCTAAAGATTAATTGGCCTGGTGTTTTGGTTTTGTGTCATTTTTTTTGTTGGTTTGGGGTTTTTTTGTCCCCGTAAATTTCAATAATACTGTTCTATTCATGATCGCAACAAAGATTTTTAGACCAACATTTATTTTAAATTGCTGTAGGCTTATAGTGTAAGTTACTTAGGTACTGATCTCTCCCTCTTCACCATTCCCCTTGTGCTTTTGACCAGTTCAATACTTTTTTTCTAGTGTTACAGTTTCAGCTCTTTTTTCCCTGTTCTAAATCAATATAATTCAAGGAAGAGAACTTCTTCCCATCTCTCATTCTAAGATGTCTTGCTGTCAGGAGTTTATATCCAATATTTATCTTCAGTGCACTTGTCTTAATGTGATCCCATTACTTACAGAGATAATCCAAGCAGTCATTTTCAATTTATTATTATTAGGACTTGGAGATTTTCCGTGATATTAGTAATTCCAGTCCTGGTTCAGGACTTCACTATGATAGAAATTATGCAACCACCCTCACTCCAGTCCCCTAATATTAATGTTACTAAAAAGAGCTTAAGCCTATATAAACAAAAGGATGTTGAATTTTGCTACTTGAGGAAGTAAGTGGGACAGCAGAGGGAAGCAATGACTGTTAAGGTTGTTTATAAAGAATTGCCTTAGATGATTACTGGTGTATAGGAGAGCTAAGCAGTCAGTTTTGTGTTCAAATCTGTGGTCTTTAATTGCTTTAGTGTGTGATATATTATTACTGTTGTTATTATATTTTTAGTGGAAAGGTGCGGGGCGTTGTCTTGTTTTTGTTTCGTTCTCTAAATATGACTGCACTGATGGACAAGGAAAGGAAGATAAGCTTGGATACATTTGTTATTAAAGTAAAAGCAAAACTCGAGGGAGAAGGTTTCAGGGACTTTGTTTGGTTTTGTCGTGGAGCTACTTTTAGATTGCAGCTTTGTAGAGCTACATCCACAGAGCTGAGTGGGTGAGAAATATGGGAACAGGGTGGAGTGGGGTGGAAATAAGCAGGTAGGACTTTCTGAATTAACATACAGAAATTATCTTTCATGAAGCCCTTCATCAATTTATATATTTATATCCCCAGCATATTAAGCCAAACTGGTAGTGATTTAAGCAATTAGATTTATTATTTGGAAAAGTGCATGGGAGAATGTGGTAGTCACAGTGTCTTCTAATCTCAAAGAGAAGGAAAGTCTGAGGGTTACATTCAATTTCCTTGAATTTTGGATACTTACTTCCCCTCCACTCTACTAAGTATGTCTAAAATCTGAAGAGTAGAATTAATTCTAACTTCAAGAGGAAGAAATCCAAAGGTGTACAGGGCAACATACATGAAGTAGGTTTTTCTCTCCAATGGATTTTGCTTCCTTTCTACCACTATATCCACGTGGATATAGAAGTAGGAAGGCATAGCAGGGTCTATTCCTAGCTGTTGTGATATATATATAAAAATATATTTTTTATTATTTTCTCTTTTTTTTTTTTAAGATTTTTTTTAATTATTATTATTTTAAAGCAGTCCTTTTTGCAGCTCTATTGTTCAGAGACCCTTGGCCACCTTCTGGATTTCATATCTTCATTTGCTGAAATTGGTCATGTCTCTAATGAGACTGCAGTGACTTCTGAACAGTTGTGCTACTCACAGGGACAACAATGATGAGTGTCTTGATAAGTGACTTCAAGTATACGTACACTCTTGATTTAACAACCAATTCTGTCATTTGAAAAATTGTAACTGGTGTGTGATGTTATAACGCAGTTTCAACATTTTATTTAAAGTGAATATTGTACATACAAGTGCTATATGATGACTTTCAAGACAGCCAAATACCTTTTTTTCCTTTTTAGTAAGTTGGTTCAAATTTCCAGAGCTATTAACAAAGCAAGCAGAATGGTTATATTTTTATATCGGAGCATAATTATGACTACGAAGCAGCTGTCTAGCTTATCTTGCTCTCCCTGGTAGCTGACTATAAGAATGATTCTTATCATTAGGACTTAATTTGATTAAAACCCAGAATATTTGAAAACTTCACTCAAGTTTTTTTCCTCTGTGCAGTGTTAACAGAAGGGGTGCTGTTCACAGATTTTTAATACTTTTTCATCTGAATATTAGTCCATATCGAGTCACTAGATATTCCAATGTGTTTAACCATTGCTTGTAATGAAAAGGAGGGAAAAATCTCTTATGAAGTGCCAAGTGCTGAACTTTGGTCTTTTTTATATAATTTAATCCAATTAATACATATAGATTAAACAGGGAAATAATTTACCTATGCAGACTTCACCCATGATCTCCATCATAGCAAAAGATGATCATCATTTGTGCTAATGCGTTCTATATTCTGAGGTTTGTCTTGAGAAGCAAAGAATTTGTAGGCTTTTAGGCAATACCAAAGGTTGTCCTTTTGTTGTCTTTCTGATAATCTAATTTTAAATATTCTATATGTTAAGGGAAATGATCTACCAAAAAGTACCTTTTAATCACTAACATTTCACCACAGGGATCATAAAGAAAAGAACAAAGGTTGAGATATGAAAATGGAAAACAAGTTATCAGGTTTTTACTTATGTGACTGAATTTTGTCTGGCTATAGGATCAGATTTTTGATTTCTTACACAACAGACTCCATCTGATTCTTATTCCAGTGAAGCTTCTTGTCAGTTTGAAGTGGAAGAGGCCAGAAATGGAGAGGAGGTGGAATTACACTTTTCCATAGCATAATTCTAGCTATGCACTGAAACAGCTAGAGCAAAACTCCATGTTATGTTTTAATAAGATCTGTAGACATTTCTGTGATCCAATAGTTTGATATTCTTTACAGGAATAACCCATTGCTATTGTGTTAAATAGGGGTTGTACTGGACTACAGCGTGTAATCATGTAATCCATCATATTCTAGGGGCTGTGCTTACCTCATTTAGACCAATGACATCAAACTACCTATGTCTATCTATTTGGCATGTTTTGAAATTTAGGCTTCTTCCAGCACATAAATCCCAATCTCGTTATTCTTATCACAAAAAACGTTGCATTGAAAATATCGCATCTGTTCCTTTGTCAGTGTCTTTGTAGCCCTACATCAACAATCATAATCCCTGAGGAAGTTTAACAAGGTTATATTTTAGGCATACATCTGGGTATCTCAAGGTCTGTTGCTGCTCAATACCTGCTAAAAGAACCGAATGGATATCGGGATAACCCTGGCTGACAGTGTAGTTGTTACTCTGTGAGGACGCTGAACAGGTCTTCTAAGTCAAGCCTTTCTGTCGTGTGGTATACCTCTTGGGCCCTAAACCATCTGACAAAAAAGACAGCATCCCTTAGCAAGCTTGACTGGCAGGTGGAAATCTTGCATGTTATATAATTGGAAGACCCAACTTTCCAGAAAACACCATGACTTGGGAACTTCAGAGAAACTACTCTTAGCCTAAACATCTTCCCATTTGTCTTATGCAAGTCTGTTTTCCCACTTGATTAGTGCACAGGTCTTTTATTACTCTAACAGCAGACATCAAGCTGGCTACAACAGGGCAGCCGGGTCTCTAATTCTTTGTATCCAGATGATTTCTGAAGGTGACAAACTTAGCAGTTTCCTTGCTACTAGCCTCCTTGCTATTTGACTTCAGAAAACAGAAAGAGGCTGACTGCTTTGCTTTTATCCATCCTGTGTCAGGAAATGTCTTTCTAACTCCCTTTCTGCTGGTGGTAAGAATGCTACATTTGGCAGCATCAGGAAAGCTTGCACTGAGAGAGTCCTGTCTGCTTTAAGTTTACCATCTTGTGCATACTTCAACATTTGCTATCGGGTAAAACATGCTACAACCAATGCCAAATTATAAGGCATCTCAGGAGGATTTCACACATGCCTTTACTCTGCCACTGGCTCACTCAGTGTAGTCCTACTGGTCTTCTGTGTAACCTAACATTTTTCTAGATCACTGTCTTGACATGTTGTCTTTTCCAGGAAAGAAAAAGACTGTCTTAGAAATAGTGGTTTCTGACAAAGCTGGAGCCTTGAGAGCAAGCACACACTTAACAGTCCTTGAGGGATTGTATCCAGCTTCGAAGATCTGTGGGGTTTGGTTTTTTTATTGGGGGGGGGGGGGGGGAGACAATCTCTTCAAAGTATCTAGCAGCTGAGTACATGGTTACAACAGTCCTACCAGTTATGCCTTATGTTGCCACCTCAAAGCCCCCCTGTTATGCTGACCTAGGTACCTGTAGTCAGTGTGGAACTGCTGCTGTGTATTCCTCCTGCCTCTGGGTGTGGTTGGAAATACTCTACTACAACTGGAGGACCTAAGCATCTCCAAGTCAGCTCTTTGTAGCCTAGCCTGCTGCAACAGGGGAATAGCGCTCCTGCCAAACTGCAGCAGTACCTTGATATTGCTGCTCCCTGCAATGACTGAGCAAACCATGAGATGAAGCTGTTCCCCTTAACGCACTGTTATCAGGCCACACCATGCTCCCAGACAAGTGACTGCTGGGCATGCAGCTACCTATGTGAATTGATATCTGCATGTGGGAGGACAATGCTGTGTGGCAAACCTTCTGCAGAGGCCCAGCTACCTCTGCAAGACTAGGATAAAAAAAAAAAAATTTAAATGATGCATTCTACAATAACCAAAGTCTCCAATCTCTCTCTGTGCCTCAGTCTTTTCTACAGATCACACTCTTCATCCAGTTGTCTATTTCCAAGGTGTAAGTGGTGACTCATCAGCACTCAGCTCCTGATCATCCCCATATAGCGGATGATTGCTTTGATATTTCTGAATTAGGTCTGGAGCAGGTTGCTTGACAAAATAACTTATAGCCCTGTGATTACGATCTAAGGTAGATGGTCATTTATTTAAGCTTGCAGCAAGAGGAAGACCCTTCTAAGTATTTTCACTGCAGGTCTTCAGAAATATGTCTGTGAATGAAAGTTCTAGAATCTCTTTCTTCTTTCTCTTGCAGGGTGATGAAGTATATCCAGATCAAACAGATTCTGTGTGGGCATCTCACGCTTTTCCCACAAAGTTTCTGGAGTGTCTTTAGCTGAAGGAGGGTATTTGCATTCCTTTTTACTGCTCCGGTTCTATTGGAGTTTCACAGAATCACAGAACATTCATGGCTGGAAAGGACCTCCTAGATCACCAAGTCCAACCATACAATATAACAAAAAAACACCTAAATACCCTGGTCAAACATGACTTCAAAAATACAAAATAACGCCCTACATGCCTGCCACTAGAGCATGTCCCGAAGCACCAGGTCTACCCGTTCCTTAAATACCTCCAGGGATGGTGACTCAACCACCTCCCTGGGAAGGCTGTTCCAGTGCCTCACCACTCTTTCTGTAAAGAATTTCTTCCTAATATCCAATCTAAACCTCCCCTGCTGCAACTTCAGACCATTTCCTCTGGTTCTGGCATTAGTTACTAAGGAGAAGAGGCCAACACACCTCTCTACAACATCCTTTCAGGTAGCTGTAGAGAGCAATGAAGTCCCCCCTCGGCCTTCTCTTCTCCAAACTAAACATGCCCAGCTCCTTCAGCCTCTCCTCATACGACTTGTTCTCTTAAACCCCTCACAAGCTTGGTAGCTCTTGTTTGGACATGTTCCAGCATCTCAGTGTCTTTCCTATAATGAGGGGGCCCAGAACTGAACACAGTATTAGAGATGAAGCCTCACAAGTGCCAAGTACAAGGGCACAATAACTTCCCTTCTCCTGTTGACCATACTGTTCCTGATACAAGCCAGGATCCTGCTGGCCTTCTTGGCCACCTGGGCACACTGCTGACTCATATTAAGCTGTCTGTCCACCAGCACCCCCAGGTCCTTTTCTGCTGGGCAGCTTTCCAGCCACTCATCCCCAAGCTGGTGTTGCCTGGTGGTGTTGTGAGTGAAATGCAGGACCCAGCACTTGGCCTTGTTGTACCTCATACAATTGGCCTTGGTCCATCAATCCAACCTGTCCATGTCCCTCTGTAGAGCCTTCCTGCCCTTGAGCAGATCAACACTCCCACACAATTTAGTGTTGTCTGCTAACTTACCCTCAGTAAGTTTTAGTTCTCATACCAAAATGTGTCAAGACCAATAAATGCAAAGCTGTGATTGTCCCATCCTCCCTAAGTGAGGGTGAAGGCCCAAGGCTGCTTGTGTGCCCAGGTGGTATGGGGGGGAATGCCACCCTCAGCCTTGCCTGAAGTATCTTTGTACTTTCATGGTGGCCTGCTCAAATTCCAGGACACCTTAACCTGACAGGACTTCTTTAAAGAATGCAGAATGGCCAGGGGGTTAAGGGAAATGGTTTCTTGGCCAAACTGCCTTTGACACAGCCTTTTTGACTGTACCCAGGAACATTAGTAGGAAAACAGAGGATTAGAAGGGAACTGTCTGATCATTTCTCATTCTAGTTTGTGGACTTCTCATTTAAGGGACTATAACATTTATTGTACAACTTTTTATTTCTTGTCCTGCTGGAAGGTAAGACAATCTAAAGGAAGAAGGATTGATGGGTTGGTTTCTACTGCCCCTTGCTTGGCTTTAGTAATCTATTACACACAAAATAAGAGCAACTCTTCCTCTAGTTATAAAGAAAGCCAAGGAAGGGGGTCGGGGGAAGGTATTTTCTTTGTTTGAAAACTGTAGCAGATGTCTGTGGCAATAAAAAGGCAATTATACTCGTATTATCATGAGAATTTCCAGCAGGAAATCTTGACAAACTCAAAGTTTACTTAACTGAGATAAATACAGTAGATAAATAGCAAACTGAATTTAGTTTACTCTTGTACACAGGTGTACTACACATTTTCTCAAGCCATGATTCACAGCCATAACCTTTCCTAATCACAGGCACAGCAAGATACATCAGGAGTAGGAAGAGGCTTGTTATAAAATACAGCTATAGATCCAAACTTTCTCCAAAGTTTTGGTGTATTTGGAGCTGGTAAACAGGCTTGGGCTCATTTCTGTATCTGTAAATGGAAGGAACCAAAGGGTCCAGTTTGTTTTTCACCCTAGACATTTTATGCTGCTCAGAGCATGCAAGTTTTTGATTGAAAATATCTATAGGGTGTCCTCTACTGGCACAGAGCTCATGGCACAGCTAAGAATTGATTTCTTCCCCTTCTTACAGTAGCCTGGGAAGCAGCTAGTCTCTAAGGCTGCTCTGATTTATACTGGGAACAAGGTAAACCCTGGCAGCACTTAGAATCTGGGAGGCCCACAGATAGCATGAGTGCAGTAATATAAATAAGGGTAATATTCTGGGAATTTGGAGAGTTCTGCTCTTAGAGTACTGCCAAGCAGTACTTCAAGAAAAATTCTCCATTCAGTATTTTTTTTCTGGGCAGGCAAGCATAAAAAATATGTAAAAGCTAGCTGTACTCTGTTCTACTAGTCTCTTTGACTAGAAAATCACTAGATACCCATCTGATAACACCACATTCTTCTTACAATTTAAAATTTGTTTAGTTAGTTCTTTTCACCTCAGTGAGACATTTGTATATGAAGGGTAGTCTTAGCTTGCAAAATCAAATTTGAAGGAGGCTAGTTAGGCTTTCCATTTTCTTTCTTATCAAAGAGCAGCTTAGAAATGTGTATGCTGTTTACTGGTTGTGCTGCTGTATATGTGATACAGATTTACCCTCTGAATATATTGACAACAGAGAAGTCATTGACATTGCTGAATTATTTAATTTTATGATAATAAACAATTACAGCAGAATTATTAAACTAACTGCAAATGAATATCCAATTTTCTTGGCTGTTTTCTGAGAGATCAAGTGGTATTCAAAAGTAAAGACTTCTGCTTAGGTGGAAAAAACACCAGCATTTTACGGTAACTTAGAACCTATAGCACTTTGATTAAAATATGCAGACAGTTGGAAGACTTGTTTTATCAACAACTTAATCTTGTTTGATATAGCATGTTGTACCACTTTAAAAGGCTTTAATAACAGGCTGTTACTGTTGAAATAGACCATATTATAAAGGATGGAACATTAAGACTGTCACCCAACACTTTTTACTGTTCAATATGTGTAAGTGTATCTGCAGTTCTGTTATTTAGACCCTCAGATGCTGCCAAACTGTGTACAAAGGTTTTAAGCCACCTCTGTATCTACCCTCCCTCTACCCTTTGGCTATTGGAAGAAGCATAAATCAGAGCAATCTAAAGGCTATTCTGTCTCATGGCAACTGTTGTCAGCACACTGTTCCTGTAATCAGGCGTTGTTAACCATAAAGATTTTCCTTCCATATACTATTTTGCCTAGCTTCATGTCTTGTACCACCACCAAGAAAAAAAATGCAAGGGGAGCATTTTTATATCATGATAGACTTATGAAGAGAGCTTCCAAACGGCCATTGAAGGCAGCCTTTTCCTAATGGAGAAAATAGGCTTGGAAGCAAATTTGAAGTCTGATGAGCATCCTGACCTGAGGTGGGACCAGCTGAATATTAACAGTTGTTTGCCACATCCCGGCAAGAACTGATGGTATAGGCATACTCCAGTGAGACTGAATCACCCTGCTGAACACCAGCCTTAATATTTAGTTTCATTTCTTCATTAGATATTTCTCAGTTCTCAGATTGTGGCCATCTTTGAATGACTGCATACAATTAATCAAATAACCCTTTACTCAAGGTACTCCAGACTAGGCAGAATTCAACTATGAAGGGTTGAAATAATAAATAAATAAAAATTTCAACTTGAGCTGTGTGAGTATTGAATGTATTCAGTCTTGCAGAGCTCTACACTGTAGTGTTTGTTATAAAATTTATGCTTACCAAACTGAGGAGAAAGAGAGGTTTCTTGTGTAACTGCCATATATGCAAAGAAAGACAAATAACCAGAGCAGTACAAGTAATAATACATACTGCAATTCTTATTAAAACCTAGCAATAGACTGAAAAATGCATGTTAAACAAGCTCCAATGATAAATACAGTTGAGGAAATTGGCATTTATTTATTGATGTTCTGTGTGTAATAAGTATGATTAACTCTTCATAGCCACTTCTTCACATAGATCTGCAAAACCAAACAGCAACACAACCTAAAAAGAACTTGTAAGTCTTGCTCCCTCTCAGCTTGTATATGCTTGCTCATATTGTTTCTCTTGTCATAACAGACTGTGTGAAAAGTGTCAGCCATGGAACTGGTTGTCAAGGCCCACTGCATGACTGAATTGCGTATCCCACCCCTCTTATGGGGAAAGAAGTTGCTGAACTCACCACAAACTCTGTGGAAGGGAGAGAGAGGAGTGACACACAGAATAGAGCTCACACTTTCAAAAGGAATGAGCAAGAAGTGGATGCTAGGCAGAAAAATAGTAAAAAAAAAAAAAAAAAAAAAGTTTTTGTGGCAAAGGCCCCAGTTGTGCTATTGACGCAGGAAAGGTAACGGGAAAGGTCAAGGTCATTATCAGTATTGCAGTGAATAACGGTAGGCTCTGTAGCATCCAAAAAAAAAAAATTTTAAACCCAACCAGACAAAAACAACACAATGTGCAACTTTTCCACAGCACCTACTGCCATAATCTGAGAAGGAAAACTTCTGTCCCCTCCCCAGACTTTGATCAATGTAATGTGAGTTATGAATGGTACTTACTAACCAGGCATCTGAGAACTATGATTCCCCAGGGGACACTGGTGCCCCCTGCAATCCTTCCTGCTGGCATGGCCTTTAGCAATAGGACTTTGGTTTTGACCCCAGTTACAGTGCACATCCACTTATGGGGCCTGCTGGTTGGTGTGACAACAGCAAAGGACTGAGAAAAACATTTCATTGGTGCAGAGCTTTAGGGTATGAGGCAAGTACAAAGAGCATTGGCTGCCCAGGGAGGTTGCAGTCTCCTTCTCTGGAGACATTCAGAACCTGCCTGGACGTGTTCCTGTGTAACCTGATCTAGGTGATCCTGCTCTAGCAGGGGGATTTGACTAGATGATTTTTCTAGGTCCCTCCTAATCCCTGATGTTCTGTGATTCTGTAACTCTTTACCTACAGCACAGGTAGACACAGGATTTCAACTGCTTCTCCCCTCCTCTGAATTTGGAAGAGCCCCTGGCTGTTGCCCAAGTTCCCAGTCTAACCCAGAGCAACCTTTAAGTTGATCTAGAGATGTTTGGTTGCCTGCAACATGCTGCTGTTGTGCAACCTGCAGAACAGCATGGTTCTGGCATCCCTGAGCCATGCTTGGGAGTAGGATGCCGCAGATTTGGCTTTATGAGCTAACTGCTGAGGACTAGGCTTATGGTAACTCCACATCATATAAGTGTGGCATGAACCAAAATGTGACTCAGAATTTATATGCGAGTTTACCCAACATTACAACAAAGGAGTATCTCCTCCCTGCTTTCCCAGCTCTGGAGACCAGTGGTGCTCAGAAGATGGGTGCAGAGTTGTATTGCCTAAAGATCAACACATGGCCCTCTCTGTTGATGTGAGGCAAACCAGAGGGAAAGCTGGGAAAATTGTGAGGGAACGGATTGTAAAAGCATGTTTAATTTTGTTTGCAAGAGAAATAATCAGTACTAGCTAAAACCCTGCAAGTGGTAATTTCTAGTATATTACTACTAATCAGTAAATGTATTATAGCCTAATTTGATCTCTAGAAGACACCTTTTAAAAAAATTGTTTTCTGTGACATGATCAAACAGGCAAGGAGACTATTGTTAGGGGTTGGTGGGTTTTTTGTTTGTTTGGTTTTTAGTTTTCTTTGTGGGTTGTGGGTTTTTTGGTTTTTTTTTTTTTTCCAGCTGAAGAACAGTGCTCTTATTTCATGTCTGTGGAATCTGTTAATGGCCATTTCCTTACCTCTTTCCATTTTCTTCCTCCTTTCACAAAATGATGGTCTCTGCTCCTAATCTGGTGTTCCTATTACTGTGTTAATAGCACATATAGATGCCTATTAATTCTGCTCTATTGCAGTATGCAGCAGGTAGTATACCAGGGAGGACAGGGGTTTTGAGCAACACTGTTTATTACCAGTTTCATCGTGCAGTCCCAGTTGTGAGGCTTCCCTCTCTCCCGTTCCATCCCTAATGAGACTGTGCCTGGCTGCGTGCTTTGGTCTCACAATTTGTGGGACTTCACTGAATCAAGACAACCAAGACAGTGTTCATTCTTATCCTGTTCCTATACCAGTTTTCCTCTACAACTGCCTCAGCAAAGTCACCATCTACGCAAGGTCTGCTTTCCTGCACCTTACTGTCTATTCCCATTTCACCCTTCCTGTACAATCCAGTGCTGTTAACATAACTTCTCTTTCTTCTATACTTGAAAGTTTTTTCAAGCCTCATGTCTTCTTAAACTGTATTAGTAAAATGTTTTTCTTTTGATCAGGAAGATGATTCCAGAAACTCCTGTTTTCCCTCTCTCTTTTTCTTCTTTTTCTTTTTTTTTTTTCCCTGTTCTTGTGGTTTTTGGGGTTTGGTTGTTTGTTTTGTTTTGTTTTTTGTTTTGTTCTGTGTTGCCTTTTGGTGGAGACAAACCCCCATCAATAAGTGGGTTTTATGTATTTAAAAATATGTTTTCACTTGTTTCTGCCTTAAGTGATTCTATCCCCACTTGAAACACAAATGTACATGTGCACACACAAACAGCCCCAAGAGAAACAAGAACCAAGAAGAGTACAGAAATTATTTACTGCATGCCTGTTTCACTAGGAGTAGATATTGGGTAACTTTATTTGTGATTCAAATATTTTTAAATTCAACTGGATTACTCAATGTGAGGTTACTGAGGGATAGAAGCTTTTGTAGGTTTGGAGCACCAGATTTGCTTTAGTTCAGGTTTTCCTTTGTCAAATACTGCTTAATTTTAAGAAGTATGCATCAACATAAATAATCAGAAAAATAACTTTGCCCAATAGCATCATTTTTATTTGGTTATTCTTTTGTTTGTTTTGTTTGGGGTTTTTTGTGTGGGTTTTTCTTTGTTTGTGTTTTTTTTTTTTTGTTTGTTTTTTGGGGTTTTTTTACTGTGTTTAGTGGTATTGATTTATTTTCTAAAAGACTTCCTCTGATTTTAGACAAAACCGAAATCAAATCCCTCAGGGTTTAACTGTGAAGCTGGAGCAGCTTATTAGGATTTTTAACATTCCAAGTTGCTTTCTGAACAGATTGCACCAGCTAGTTGATGAAACTTGAGCTAATTACTCTAATGTTGACAAATGTACTAGCACAAAAAAAGTCACATTAAAAAAAAAATAAATAAAATTGAACCTCTTCAAGAAATGCTAAGTAGACTCAGTGATTTGTGGGTGTAATAGAGGTATTTTTGCAGAGATTTCTTCAGGAAGAGGATGAAAAAAAATTATTTAAAAAAAAAAAACAACCCTACCCACCAAAAAAAAAAAAGAGAAGATAAACGACACCCCACAAATAATCCAAACTAGTATATATGAACATTAAGCCCTCACTAATCATCTGAGAATTGTTGATGAAAAATACTTAAGATTTTAGAAAATTGAAATAAATCAATTTGATAATTGATAGGGTGAGAAAATACCTTCTCAGAGCAGTCTTATTATGTTAGGAGGTACTGTGCTTTCTACAGAGCTTCTTGGTCTGTAACGTTATACCCAGTAGAATTGGGTCATGATCACTCAGCACAGCCAGTAGCTCCACAAGGTTCTCCTATGTGCTGAGTTGGTTGGTGCAGCACTGAGTTCCCTGAACTTGAGTTACTAGAGGTAGGTGAGCTTAGCCTACAAAGAGGAGTTGGTATCACAGTCTCTGCGTTTTAGGTGTGCACAAATTATCCATTCTATAGATTAGGTTAAATCCAGCCTTGGAATAGCTACATTAAAATCTGGAGAAATCTATAATTCCTGAAATAAGGACAAATTTAGGCTTGCAATTAACAAATTTTTTTTAATTTTTTTTTAAATTTGTGCTTGACTATGTAGAAGCAGATTCTTAAATGAAGAAGAAATTAGTAAGGATATGTTATGATACACTTATTTTAAAGAAAACCTGAAAAAAAACCCCAAAACAAAACCAAAACACCACCACCCCAAATAAAGTATAGATTTGAAGACATGACTATGTGTTGAAGGTAACCCAAACACCCTTAGTCCTGCCCAAATCTTGCTTGTCAAAAAACAACCAAAAATGCTTAACTGATTGCTGATAGTTCAGTTCAGTGCTCTTTAATCATAACTAGAAGCAATGTGGCTATATGACATGAAGGTTTCCTGTCATTTAAACTTAATATGCCTCAGAGAAATGTACAGTCTTCTCTTTCTTTTTTTTTTTCTACTATTTACTTAATAGTTTTGACCTTTCAGCAAATTGTCCTTATCCGTCATTACAGTGCATGATCAATCATTTCATGCCTTATCTATAAAATATCAGCAAGAGGAGAAAGTTTTTATGTTCTATTGCTTTTCTTGAGGTTTTTTGTTTTGTTGTTGTTTTTTTCTCTCTGTCAGAGTATCTTCCTGTTTATTAGGAAGAAGGAAGGAAGAAAAACCTCAAGTTACAGTGCTATTTGTTAATGGTCAGTACATCAAAATGTACTAAACAAGCCATGTTTGTGTGTCAGTAACTTCCTTCTGAGTTTTTAAGGAATAAACAGAGGCAGAAATAACTGGGGATACTATATACCTGTCCATAGATACATATACATGTGTACACTCAGCATGAACATGGTCTGTGTGAGGACTGTTCTTTAGTTAAGACAGGACTTCAGATTTCTGGAGATTCAAGTAATCTTCATCTCAACCAACCTGTGCAAAGGTAAAATTTTAAGGAACACTTATATTGTAGGAACTGAAATGGCATTTAGAAACTCAAAACACTACTTAACAAGATTTGTCTGCACGAGAAAACCATAATGGTTCAAGGATCATGAGCTTGTAGGAACACAGTGTGACGCTCTATGATATTTCAAACTGAGGTCTGCTGTTCTCAAAAGCCTCTCTGGTTTAAATGTAATGATACGTAAACATGTCTAACATTTCTTTTTCCAGAATTCACATGTAGGCAGCTCCCCAGAGGAGCGCTTTGCTATGTTCCAGTGAGCAGTATAGAAGAGGCTTCTGGCTTATCCATACTGTTCCTGAAGAGCAGCACAATGCTGCTTGTAATGAGGGTTAAGTGATTTAGGATGTGAAGTACTTTTGGAAACCACGCTTTTTGCTTCTCGTCTTCATTTTCCTGATTATAAACCAGACATAATAGCACTTCTTGACTTCCCATGGGACGTTGAGAAGATGAGTACATGATAGATTGAGAGAGTTGTAGCTACTGCATGGTGACCCAGTAATGGGTACCTTCAGGTAAACAATTAATAAACATCCAATTGCATCCCTAAACTCAAAAATGCCAAGCGTATATTTAAAACTTCTTAAATAGTTTATATGTTGTTGATTTTTTTTTTTTTTTTTTTTTTTTGCATGGTGGAGAGTCCTTTTGTGTTGTTATTTCAGGGAAGAAGAGTAGTCATGCAAATTATTTGGAAAGAACAGGAGAACTTGAGGGAATACACATCAGACAGAGTAAGAAGGAAGGAGACCAAGCATGTAACAAACTTCAGGCATGTATTTTTTTGTGTGTGTGACTATTAGGCATTCTTTCTTAACTGAAACAAGTTAGTCTCCCCAGTATCTGTGAAAACCAAGGACATCATTCATTATCTGAACCTTTAAAGTGTCATGGTTTTATCTGGGATAATTGGAGTTTTGCTATCAACAGTTTTTCTGTGATCCTAACACAGATCATGAAAAGGGAAATACAAAGAAAGGTGAAGATACAAACGTGCTACTAAGATTTGGGGCTTGTAAGGCAAGTTTTGCACAGCTCTAGTTATAATTCTTTAAAATATACATACATGCCTTTGATGTATTGGAATAGAAGCCAGACATAATAATAGCAACTTAGTTGCTGTTCACTGCTAAAGCCAATGAGCAGTAGAGAAACAGGGGAGGATGCTTTGAAGTGCTTGGTACTACCTAGGAAAATATGCACTTCAATGAGAATCTACCATGTGCAGCCAGGCTGTTGTTGAGATGAGCTTTAAAAGCAAAAGAAGAGCAGGAGCCAGAAAGTTCATCTTCAGGTCTCTATCTGAATCTTCTTGAAGCTTATGGAGACATTTATATTCTCATCCAGTACAACTGATAGAAAGGAGCAAAGTTTGAAATTGAGGTCCAAAGCAAAACTGCCGCAGATTATGGACCTGTGTTTCCAGTTCTACTCTGGTTTTGATCTCTTAATGCCTTGCTCTTCAATGGCTTTCCAGAAGTGCAGTTCAATGGACCTAGTAAAACTGGAGGGGAGAACTGTGTAATCAATTTTATTTTGCAGAACAGGATCCAAGCACAAAGCAATGTCTCATGGAGGTGCCTTGTGCATGTTCCCCCATCTTTGTAGTGGCATGGGTAGGTCTGCATCCCTCATCTTCTACTCAGAAGGGCAGAGTATTGCTAAAGTCACTGTCTCTTAATGGGGTTAGTTCTCTTCAGCTGATTTAGTTAATATGATTTATATTAAGAAGTCTAATTCATACTGAACATAGGAAAGAATGGATGTAATGAATGCACAACTGATCAAAAGATCAAAACCATTTTTTTAACTTAGTATTTGATTGTTCCTTCTCCAAGGTGACCCTTTATAGCATTGCTCTAGCCTTTTATTAATATTTCTGAACTTAAGTGCTTGATTCTCTGTGTCCCATTGCCCTTTTTGCCATTACTTACAGCACTGCAGCATGTTACCAAATAAGAATATCTTTCACAGGATGGGACAATAAGCTTTCAGTTGTGTTGTTTTCAAATGGCATGTCCCACCAGCTTGTGCAGTGGAAGGCCTGAAGGGAAGGGCAAGTGCATGTGAAAGTCTTGCACTGGGAGGGAATAACCCCATGCACTAGTACAGGTTAGGGTGCATGGAAAGTAGCTTTGTGGAGAAGGACCTGGGAGTCCTGTTGCACAAGAAGTTAACCATGAGCCAGAAGTGTGCTCTTGAAGCCAAGAAGGGCGATGATATCATGGGATGTATTAAAAAGTGTGACCAGCAGGTCGAGGGAGGTTTTCCTCCTGCTCTACTCTGCCCTAGTGAGGCCACATCTGGAGTACTGTGTCCAGTTTGAGCTCCTCAGTTCATGAGAGACAGGGAACTACTGGAGAGAGTCCAGGGCTACAAAGATGGTTAAAGGACTGGAGCATCTCTTTTAGGAGGAAAGGCTGAGATGCCTCAGTCTGTTTAGCCTGGAGAAGACTGAGAGGGGATCTTATCAATGTTTATCAATATCTAAAGGGTGAGTGACAAGAGGAAGGGGACACCACCTTTTAGTGGTGACCAGTGATAGGATGAGGGGCAACGGGCACAAACTAGAACACAGGAAGTTCCACCTAAACATAAGGAAGAACTTGTTTACTGTGAGGGTGTCAAAACACTGGAACAGGCTGCCCAGAGGGGTTGTGGAGTGTTCTTCTCTGGAGACTTTCAAAACCCATCTGGATGCATTCCTGTGCAACCTGCCCTGGGTGAACTTGCTTTAGCAGGAGGGCTGGACTAGATTATCCCTAGAGTTTCCTTCCAATTCCTACCAGTCTTTGGTTCTGTAAGGAGGGGGAAAAAAAAAAAAACAAACCCAAACCAAAAAAAACCCCACAGCTGAAAACAGACAAACAAAAAAGACCAAAGTCTTGTGCCAATGAGCAGATTGTTTTGTAGGGAGGAGTAAAACAAAAAAAAAAGTTAGCTTTTTTTGAGAGCTTCATTCAATCTTTTGTCTCCAACTGAGAAATTGTGAACAGTCATTGGCTAGTCGCTTTGTCTGCACCTCTCATGATGTTTGCCTTCTCTCTGACACTTCTTCCTTTATGAAGAATCCTGTTGAATCACTTCTTGAACTGAAGCTGTGAAATCTTTGTTACCCCTTAATGCCTTCCTGTCATGGCTTTTTTTCTATTTCTGTTATATCCTTGTTAAGAGAGGAGATCAGACGTGCACAGATGACTTGAGATATGAATACATAGTGGATTTATAGTGTCGTGACAACATCATCTGGTTTGTTCACTGTTCCTCTCATTCTTAACACTGTCTGCTTGTTTGATCATTAGTAAGCTCCGAGGTGGCATGTTTACAGAACTAGCTAAAATAGCTCCAAGATTCTGTTCCTTAATGGCAATAACTAGCATACAGTCACTGTGAGAGGAGGGGATGTCTTATTTTTCACCATGTGCACTGAATTTAATTTGCTCTTTTATTATATTTACATCTTACTATTATGAAATTCTTTCACAAATTTTTAGAATTGAATATAATTTTTTTTGACTCTCAATTCAGTATTGCCAGCAAGCCATGTTTGTGATTGAACACTCTTTGCCATCTCTATTTACCCCCACCTCCAGATCTCTCGTGTACCTGGCAAGCAGCCAGACCTGCCATGTCACTGGTGGGCTCCTGCCTTTTTCTGTCTCTACTGTATGTAGCTGAACTTCAACCCAGAGTGGCACAGGGCAGGAGGGAATAACCAACTTAAAAATGGAATTCACTTGATCTCTTAGTCACAGAAACTCGAAGCAAAGAAAATGAATTTAAGGCACTATGTTGTAATAGGAAATTTATTGGAAAGGGAAAAAGAGTAACATGACTGGTGAGTTCATCCTACCATCCTGCTGTGCATTGAATACTCCTTTGTAATACTGTAATGCTCTGACCTCAGCTGGGCTTGAGCTTTGTCTCTATCCCCTTAAAAACCTTGTGAACATCTCTCCTTAGTCTAAAACTTTCACTAATATGAGGTTGTTCACGGTTTAGGGTCAGGGCATCCCTGACCCTAAACTGTGACAGAGGTCTTTGGGAGTGGTGGGGTTGTGAGATGGATGTTTTGTCATTGTTTGGTTCATTGGTTGCCAAACAAACAAACAAAACCTAGTTTTTTAAAGTGTCTTAGAAATGACTGCAGCTGCCCATACATATAACTCTTCACTGGATTTAATTTTGGTATAAAGCTATTGATATAGGTACACTGCAGAGAAGAGTTTTAGTGGTAAAAGGAAAATAATGTGCTTGTGTGGATGAGAGAATTGGAAGGGGGTGGTGGGGAAGCAGTGACAGAGGAAGATTTGAATGGTGCAGCTGAACTATGCTTGCTTGGCACAGGGGAAGGAGATAAAAATAATTCCTTTCCCTAATTAGCAATAACACAGTTCACTGTTACAAGCAGGAAGAGTTTAACTCCTTACTGGTAAACTGTGCTTTTTGATTTCTTTATGGATTTTCCCATCTATTGTGTTAGAGTCAGAACCACCTAAACAGCTTTCACAAACAACCAGTCCAGTTGTTTAATGTCATTACAGAATTTCTGGCCTTTGCTTACTCCTATTTTCATTAGGACCACCTATTCCTGCTCACTCAGTCTGTGAATAGTCACCAAAGAGTTAATTTGCACCTTAGTAAAGTTGAATGGATGGAAATTTCTAATATGAGTATGGGAAACAGTAATGATTTTCTGATCTGTTGCTACTTTTGCTTAGAAAGCAAAATTTACATCTCTAGTTAGGAAGGATTAGTTGCTTTCACTTCTTGATAGTTTGTTTTGTTTTCATGCACCAGCAAAATGCTATAATGCTTGGTCTGCAAAACCTCACAGAGAAATGTATTTGTACATACCCATTAAAGGCCCTTTTCAGGGGAGGGGGAGAGAGGGAAAAAAACCCAAAACCAAACAAACAAAGGGGGGGGGGGAAGAAAAAAAAGCCAAAACACATGAAAAAACAAGGCCAAACAACAGAGTTTGAAAGGCTTTCTTCTGGGACAAATTTACAATTCTACTTGTTAATCTGTTTAAGTAATATGCACAGATGGTGGGAGAACTATACAAAGATAATGGATAAACTAGTAAGAGGGGGCCATTTTAAAAGAAAAGGCAACCTTAACATTTATATCTAATCAATATTGAAGTTATAAATCAGCTAAGCCCTGTATTCCTAGCCAAATGACTGAGCATAAGTGTATTTTTATATGGTTCTTTAACATTAAGTGACAAGGAAAGGCAGACACTTAAAAGTATTTGACATTCATAAGCATCCAAAAGACTTTCTGTCATCTTCTATTTATTCATTTACTAGACTAGAAAAAGCAATAGTGCTTTGTCTTTTCCCTTTCTTTTGGGGCAGCAGTCAATGCACCCATGTCAAACCTTAGCTCTTCTCATCTAGACTTCATGGTGTCCATATCCCTTCTTCTCTTTCTCTTTGCTGTCATCAAACAGCTTTTTTTGTGCCCATTAACAGTGAGGAATGCCACATCTGGAATGTCTAACTCCTGGTCTGAAAGGATTAAAGGGACACTGAGTGTATTCCTGCCTCTCCTGAATTCACAGCCCCCTTCAGTAACAGCAAACTTAAGTGTCAATCAAAAATTGTTTGTAAAAAAATTCCCAGTTTAAAATGAAGTGCCTTATTCTATATATCTGCTTTAAGAGTATTTTGGGTGCTTATCTGATATAACACAGGAAGCTTTTCATTAAATAACAATAGTGTTCTACATCATTTTGAATGCTGGTGTGCATTTGCTTTGTATATTCAGCTTTGTGTGTAAAATGTATTCAAATTGTGTATACCATTCAGAGTAAAGTATAGGAATGAGGTTTTTTTGAAAATAAAGGAAACAGTCCTCTTTCTTTAAACATCAGAGGTGACTGTATGAAGCCTTTTTATTAAGTCTGTCCAAGAGTATTTAGGCAACTAACTACTAAGCTAATTGTTTGGAAAGAACCTGAAAATTTTGTCATAGGGAAATAAAAATGTTATTTTGAAATGGAGAGTTAAAGAAAAAACCCACAAAAAAATTGCCAACAAGACAAACCTTGCAGTGAAAACAGAAAACTTCCTGAAGGGTTCTGAATGGTGTACCTTGCACACTAAACAAAAAAATCCTTTTCACTGTTACCCATAACCAAATAAAAGCCTTCTGCAAGTCAGTATGATTTGACCCTTTTAAAGCTGATTTTCATGTTTTCAAATTCCTATCTATCTGTCTGCCCCTTCTAAAAGCTATGAATATGTTGTCTAATTTTAACTGGAGTGCAGAGAGGAGCAGTTTTAGGGACTCTTGCTGTCCCTACAAGTTTCAAAAAAAAAAAAATGGACAGAGTCCCCCAGGTTCCTCTCATGGAAAAACTGCAGTGGGAACTTCAGTATTATATGAATACCTGAGTGTTGGAGGAATGAGTCAATCACAGGAAAAAGATTAAACTTCCCCCTTACTAGATGGAAGAACCCAGCACACAGAACCACATGGAATAAAGCTACATATGGTCTGCCCTTTGCTGTTGTCCTAGTGAGGGGTATTTTAGGATTAGGGAAAAATTTTATTTATTTTTTTTATTTTATTAAAGGGATAAATATTTCAGCAGCTTACTAGCTAGCACTGGAGAAAGGGATGCCAAATATCACCTCTTCTCAAATGTGGGTGTTTTCCTTTTCTATCAGAAGAAGAGAAAATTGATGTTCTGCAGATTCCTTAGTCAGTATCTGTGGAAAACTGTGTTGCTGTGCCATTTATCTTGCTGTCTCTTTCTACAAGCGGTCATAATGGAAGTCCAACCAGGGCTATTTAACCGCAGGATTGCGCAATCAGGCAAATACAGGTGACAATGATCAAGGATTCAGGGGACAGGTATATTCAAGTAATCTCTGGATATCTCCTGTTGTGCCAACAGTTGCAGGGTCTCGGGAATTACTGTGCAGAAATGCATCTAAGTGCCTCACTCCTGAGGTGGACAGGAGCTTATGCTTTGAGAGAAAAGAGGCCAATAGACGTTCTTCCAGTTCACACAATATAAATGGGAAAAACTTGGAAGTATAATAATGCCACCTTTGGAATGACTCGTATTAGTGTTTCAACCACGAGGTTAATGTTACAAGCAACATACTACCAGCCAGAGGCACACTTTTACTAACTTCTCCATTTCAGCATTTACCCTGTGTGTGACACTCCATTTGTAAGCACACAAAGCACAATTTAGCAATTTGGGGGGGGGGGTTAGTTAAGACTCACATAGCCAATTTTTGTTAGCAGACAGAGTTTGCTTTTGTAGCAAGCACTGTGCTTGCTTGCAGTTACATTCTGCCTTCCGTGTTTCGTTTCAGCCTCAGTCCAAACATCCTGCTTTGGACCTGGGAAGAACGGGAGCTTAACAATGGAAATGCTACCAGTGACACTGCTGCAGTTGCAAATGATGCTATTATAATACTTAGCTGGTATTCAGGAGCTTTCAGTAGTGGGTTGAAGAGATCTGATTGAAAATCAGATATAGACATATATGGAGAATTCCAGGTTCCCCAGTTTCCTTGAAGTTAAGTGGAGTGGGCACTTGATTATTATGAAGGCTAGAATTGGATTGAAGAATCATACTTAAAGGTGTAATATAGCTCAGAAAGTGTCAGACCTTGGAAGTACCTAGCCCTTGATTGTAGCAGCTGGAAGTGATTTAACAAGTACTTGAGGTGACAGAATCAAATGCTTTATGTGATGAATGGGCTGTTTCAATATAGCAAATGATTTTGCTCTTTAAAAATCAGAATTAAACAGTTTGGTTTTTGTGAGGAGTGAGATCACAGAGCAATGAAGTGTATGTGTGCACGTGCCCAGAGATCTAGCATTTCATGTTAATCTTGTCCTTATAATAATAATATGTTCATTTTTTTTTATTTACTGCTATGCACTGGCCCTTCTCAATAGGAGCATGAGGAGTGAGAGTATTTTATGCACGAGGGTATCCTAAGAAGACGCAATAGCATGACCTATGTAGAATCAGCTCTTTTCCTTAATGACTTATAAGATGAAAAATCTATTTGCTAAATAATGTTGTTAACCAAATTCAAGAGGCAAATAACTTCAAATATCTGTCACATAACAACATTTGGCAACTGGGTATCCAGATGAATATATACAGAACTAGATGCAGAGTTGGGAGGAGATTCCTTGCATTCATGCAAGCCTGTGTGTTGGGGGGGAGGTTATTGAAGTAGTGTCCCACCTTAGATTCAGTCATAATGGCTTGCTTAATGTTGTTTTACCTATAATTCAGGCATCCTGTCTTAAAAGAAGTTCCACTGCTCTCAACACTCCCACCATACAGCAGGAAGATTTGTTTTTTCCATTCCCTGTGACCAATACTTCAGTCCTTATCTTTCTATTACAGAAAAAGAAAATCCCACACTCCCAAATCTTCTTTGAACCTCATTCTATAGCTGTTCAGTGAGAAGAACAGTTAATTATAATGTTAAGCTCTCTTGTATTTTTGTATAGGAAAGGAAATGTGCAGAGAGGAAATGTAATGTTAATTTTTGGTTTTCATATGAATCAGAATTACTTGGGCTGTTAACTGCTTTGCTGTTTCTGTTCAATTTTGAACATGTTGAGTAATGGACACAGCCAGTCTCAAGGAACAAATAGAAAAAGAATTGCATTTTTAGGATCAGTGTCTTAACAGCACCAAGAACACCTTGGTATGTCAAGGATGACTTTATATTGAAGTGGAGTTACACTGCCCCTTGTGATTTCTGATTTGACTTGGGGTCTAAGAGGGTTGCAGAGGGCTGGAGCTTCTAGTAGGGTACATGACTATAATTTCTTTAGGGCTAACCAGTTAGTAGCAAATGATCTTCACGTCTCCTTTTGATTACCCTAGTCAGCAATGAGACATGCTGATCTTTGAGCAGGCTCCAGCATGTGGACAGATTAGCCTAGGTTCTTAAAGGCTGTATGTTGACTCTCACTCATTTTTTTGGGGTTGTGTATTGACTGCTGACCTGAGCATCACTGAGCAGAGACAACAAACATCTGCAAATTCAAGGTTTTCAGAGTCAGTACTGAAATATCTCTGAGTTGACTATTCCTCAACTCAAGTATGTAGAGAAACAGTATTCTTAAGACATGCAATACCTCTTGACCTTTGATCTACCATGGGTAGATCAGAACTCTCAAGTGTTCTGTTGTACGTGACACAGCACCATATCCATGTGCAGCAGGGGGGAAAGTCTCGCACATCGGGTCTTACACTGGAGCAGCCCTTCATACAGCACCTTCCTCTTCCTCCAAAAGCAGCCAACACCACTGCTTCTCTTTTGTTATATTGGCTTCACATCCCAAACATACCTGTTATGTGAGGAAAGGCCTTGCATTTACAAGTAGAAAACTGATACGGTTCCTAAAACTGGAAATGCAAATATAGCAGATTATCTCCTAAGCAATGCAATATCAAAGCACAATCAAGGGTAGAAGGAATTTCACCAAGTCCAACCCCTTCCTCAGGGAAGAGTGAACTTCAGCATTAGGTCAAAGTTAGGTTCAGGTAGACAAAAATGTTGGGCCAGGATGATGCTGGGAAGCTGTTCAGTTTAGGTTAGTGAAATGCTGTTAGTGGTGGCATATTCATAGGTGCTACCTTTATGTAACTGAAAAACATACATTGTTACACCGCCCCCAGAACTAAAGAACAGGTTTGAAATGAATATTTTAATTTTTTTTTCTTCAGAGATATTTGCATAATTACACAGAGTGTGAGTGTTAATGAAGAGCTAGTAATAAAACTGGATGAATTAGCATGACTAAGTGACTTAACGCAATCCTGTTGATCATAGAGTTAGGGGTGGCTTGCATTTTGCCAGACTTTTTTTTTTTTTTTTTTTTTAGTAATCTCTTGCAATTGCACATTTGAATTTGAACTTTCATTAATTATAGCTTTATTTCATGAACATGAAACTTCATTGACTTAAGTGTTTACATCAGTAGAACACCTATTCTAAAATATGTGCACCTGACAAAATTGTTAATGAACACCTCACACCTCACCACCACCCCCCAACATAAGTACATTTTGGAATCACTCCAGTTTCTTTTCTTTTTTTTAACACTTAGTTCACTCTTTTTTTCTTTTTTTTTTTTTAAACTTCCAGACTACATTTGTGGTTTTTTTCAAAATTAGACACATAGTGCAATCCCAGGAAGAGAAGAATAGCTGTAGAAGCAGGATACTCCTTTCATAGCACTATTATCCCCTCTACCATCTCCTTGTCCCCTGGTACTATTTGTTACTGGTCTGCAGCCGAGTTGGTTACCTCACCTCTGGTACAATCAGGTAGGCGAGGCATGCAAGGACATGTAAGAACAGCTGAGAAAGATGAATTGTAGCTAAGCCAAATCACTCTGTATTGAAGTGGAGCCACTTGTGGGTTTTGTAGTTCTGACTCTATTAGGAGAGTAATCACTGGAAGGTAGCAAGTGCCAGATTTAGGAAGATGTAATGTCTTAATCTCAGTAGAAATATAGCTGCCAAATCAATTGGGTACCTATGGCTTTGGTTCCTAGGTATGTTTAAACCTCCTTGTTTTCAGTGGAGTTAGATCATGGGGCCCATAATGTCACCAAAAGTAAGTGTTGTGTCCCTTTACCTACTTAATCATGACTGAAAATATCATGAAGCACCACTGTGTATTAATAGATGATGAAATAATTCAAAGGTTTTCTTTCCTCTTTTGGGTACTCCCAAAAAACTTAACCTAATTATGACAACTGGGACAGAGAAGAAGATGATTTTGTTAAATGTTTGAAATTTCTGCTGTCATAATCATTTTGACAGAGGAATTCTAGAAGTTTCAGTATGAAGTCTGTATGAAAGATAGCCTTACTCAGAAATTTTTCATGTGTGATTTTATTCAGAAATTAGATTTTTGGAAATGTTTTTCTCACTCTACATTTTTGTGATTCCTGAGATTCTCCTGGTTTTAGGACTGGAATACTGAGATCTTCAGTCTCTAAAGCTAACTAATATTCAAGTGCAAAGAAAAATGATGAAACTTTACAGTGAAAGCATTCCTTCTCTGTTCCTATTATTCCTCCAAAGATGGAACAGGCAAGGAGATATGTATCAGCTTTGGCTTTTATTAAAACAAATGTCTGATAATTTAACATTGAATATATATATAGAATATAATATTATGTAATATGTAGTAAATATTTAACTATAGCTATTTAATTATTTAGTAGAACAAAAGACAGGGATTTTGGTAAACTATGTGATCCAGTATATGATTTCATTAAAAAAATTACGGAATATAATCTTATAGCTCATGAGTGATTTGAAGTGAAAACACTCATAGGTGTGTAGGAAGAAAATGGGAATTGTACTCTGGAGCTGAACAGACAGAAATATCTGTATTATGGTACATACAGCCTGTGAGATTAATACTGTCAGAAATTCACATGCAAGGGTGAAGCCAGTTTGAAGTGTAGTTGAAATAAAGTTGGCAGGCCATACTTTTTTTTTTTTATTTATTTTTTGACAGCAACATAAATAAAACATTTTGTATGCTTAATGCACTGTAAAATAACCAAGCCCATACTGAATACTAGGAATTAAGAGATTCCTTTCTGCCTAGTGAAGTGTAACTGAGCACTCATAACGTGTTATTTGTAGGAACAGATGAGCCAAGCTGGTTTAGGAATACTCTAATAAGAAAACAGGTGAAGGGCATCCCAGTTCAAAGCAGGACATCCTCATTTAGAGCTCTGCTAATGAACAACACAGGCAGAATTCTGTCCCACAATGATCTCAGCATTAAAATCCTGTACTTCCCTACTATTTTCATCTGGAGTTTTGAGCCAAATTTAGATCTTTTCTCACCTGTTTTAAATCTATGCCAATAAATTACCATAATATTGCAATTCTTTAGGATGTTTGTGTCAAACACAAATATGGAAAAAATGCAGGAGAGAGAGAGATAATGGGGTTTAAGTTTAGGAATGTATTCAGGGAGCATAGGTCTGTTTTAATGATGGACAACTTAGGAGTCACTTTTTCTCCCTGTGAACCTGTGCCTATCTTGAGCTTATAACTTGTTACCTATCAAAATGATTTTATTATATAGAAATATTAATCTATTTCCTCATAGATTTTTCAACTACTTCTGCTACAGATTATTATTTACCTCACTATATTTATTCTCAGTTCAGTTTTTTTTCCTGCCCTTCCATTTTGTCATCTAACTGGCAATGCTCTTTTGATCTGTATCATTAGATCTTATGTAATAAGTCATAAGAAGTCACTGTGAATAATTAAAATTCTTAGTGTTTTTCCCAGCAAAAATTTCAAGATCACTAAGAAAAGTTAGAGTGCATTACTATGGGTGCTTATTCCAATTAGGGACCAGGAATTTGGCTCTTGTACTCTTGGCCTGGCCTTATTCCCCCTCTCAAGATGGAGACTTCCCCTGAAATCTTACAAATATCACATTAGCCAAAGAAAGCTGACAGAAACAGTGACATTCTACAATGCTATCCTTCTGAGATCAGGTCTGCTAGTAAAATATTATTGATGTATCCGGGACAAAACAACAACAGCAAACAACTTTTATATGGGAATAGGGTAGAGCATAATAGACAACAATTGAAAATGCTGAATTTTACATGATGGGACAGGTCTGAGTGATGGAAAGATTTGGCAACTAGGTTCATACATAAATTTCTTCACAGCTTCATGAAGTTCAGGCACGTCTATGGAGACCTGTTTGTCTGAAAGCAATACACTGCAGGACCCCCTAATTCTTTCAGTGCATAGAAAAAAAACCCCTTTGCTACTTAGAGCTTCTTCCTAGAAATATTTCAATCTCTTAACCTTTAAATCTGGTCTTTCCAGTTGTCTTCTTCAGGCCAATTTATAGCCTTGCAGCTTATGACTGACAGCAATACTATGTACCAGTCAGTTGTCCCCTGCAGCTAGGTGTATCTAGTGTGAGAGTGGTGTGGAAGGAAATGTTGGTGCCATAAAGCACAGTGCCCCCAGGAATGCTTAGAGAGATAAATTAAGAGCAGCTCTGGTTATCTGTACAAAAATACTGTGCTATTGTGTCACACTAGCTGCTTTGAACTTGCTTATCAGTCTGGGAATAAAGCACATGTAGCTAAGCTCCTCCAACTCTCTCCTCTTCTATTGTATTTCCTGGTATTTGCCTTAAACTAGTTGCCCCTTGCTAATTAGGAAATTGCCTTTCTCTAGTCAACTTATACTGGGGCACCCATGTGTTATGGCATCTTGACTTCTGCTTTTCCATTTGAGAATTCAGCAGCCGTCATATTTAGGTTTTTCCCCTTTAACAAACCCAACACTGATCTTGCAGATCATGCACACTGCACTTTAGACAAGATAGATAATGACTTGAACTACAGCAAATGGGACTATATGACATCACACTTTTGTGAGCAGACAAATCTGTAATCTTATTTAGTTTGACAGGTATAAAGGGCATTTCAAAAACTGATTATATCTGCTGTGATCTTAAGGTTTGGGGTATGACTGGAAAATCTTCATCCAACCTATTCCTTAGAGGAAAAAAAACTCTTCAAAAGAATAATGTGATGCCACTTATTTGGGGCATTAAAACACATTTAACCTGCTTCTTGCCTTTTCTCCCAGCCCCCGCCACGCCCCCGCCTGGATCAAACCAACCCCCCACCCACCGGTGCCACT
>JANHGN010006253.1:0-52091 GCA_024605025.1 Megaceryle maxima | reverse complement strand
AAAGAAGCTTCTGATCTTCCCCCCCTCCCCCCCCTTTTTTTTTTTGTTTTGGTTGGGGGTTTTGTTTGTTTTTGTTGGGTTTTTTTGTTTGTTTGTTTTTTGTTTGGGTTTTTTTTTTTTTTTGCTTTGTTGTTTTGTTGTGGGTTTGGTGTTTTTTTAAGAAAAAAACAAACCCAAACATTACAGGGAAGATGTGCATGCCTTAGGCCATCCCTCAGCCCAGCCTATTTTAATCCTTAACAAAATTACTTTGGTTTTCCAGATTATTCCTGGAAAGGATGGAACATCTACCAAGGAATGTTAAATTCCCTTTAAGAAGCCTGTCAAGTCACTGTAACAACAGTATCTTTTTACTTCTGTGCCTCTTCTTTCCAAGTGATAATGAAATACTCCCCACGAGGAAGTCTCAGTTTAACAGGCTTACAATGAAAAGATTTTAACATAAGTCTGTAGTCAAGCATGAATATTTTTGTAAGTATACAAACATTTTGATCTAAAATAAGACAACTACTTGCCTTATTTTCCTCATCACTTCCTCAGTTCAGAAAATGTGAATTACTTACTTCTCAGATTTATAAGTTCCTTTGCAAGTCAGCAGTCCCAGGAACTTCTTAATTCTATATGAAACTGTCTGTTTCTAGGGGAAGGATTAACACAGTAAAACTGTGGTTAGATCCATTATTTTACAGATCCATGTGTTTTCCCCTGAAGCCCTTGATGCAAAGCCATGGTGTGCTTCCGATTTGTTTTCTCTGAATGACATGAAACCCTTGCCATAATTCTCCATCTCTGAGCAGAAGTTGCTACATGATAGAGACCAATACATATGCTTAATCTTGCACCATACACAGTGTTAGGGAAATCATGGGGACACTTGCCCAAACCTTCATAGGCACTGGGCCAAAAAAGGAAAGACTCTTAAAACAATTAAGGGTGAGGAAATGTGGAGTGAGAATACCAGGGAAAGATAAGAAAAAATAGACTTGATTCTTTGAAGCCTAGGACTCCTTACTTGGTTGAAAAGGAAAACAAAAGCTCTGGCTTTCACTGAGGGTGGTGAGGACAGTGAAAGTTACTTTCCAGAACACTTTCCAACTTGTCTTCTGCAAAAGTCTCTTTGGAGAACCTGTCTGTCATGAAAATAATTTATTTTGTCATGCCCAGTAACACACTTGTAGTCGGTTTATGAAAGCTTATGTAGCGGTTTCACCTCTAGCTTTACCCTCTGTTATACTACATCACAAACTCATTTAAATAGTGATATTAATGTTTTTAGAGATCACTACAAATGGTTGGCAGCATCATTGCAGTTAATGTCTCGTGGGAGCTATACAAGGGAATTTTATCAGCTTGAGGCCAAGGTATTTGATGAAGTAATAACAAACTAGCTTTGAATTGTCTTTCATTACCCTTTATCTCTCCTAGAGAGAAAATAATCTTATTCAAATTATAATGGCCTCTGTTATCAATGTGGTTTACTATTTATTTACTTGCACATGGACATGCAAATGTACAGGCATTCTCCTTTTTTTACCATACCTGTAATGAAATTCATTAGCTATCAGAATCACGCATGACCACAAATTACAAACTAGTTACTCAGAAGTGTAATTTCCTTAGCACAAAAAGCATTAAAAATAAAATTAAAATACAACCTTTTTTTTTTTTTTAGGAAAAATAAAAGTACCTTGATAAGGAGGAAAATCCAATCATTAGAGTTTAACTGTACCTTCATTTATCTTTAAGACAAACATGATATTCTAATTCAGAAATAGATAGGCTGCCTCATGTCTGGGCAGACAAAGAGACAGCAAGAAATGTTTATCGCGGTAGGGGGAGGGAAGTCCTGGGATTGGAGCAAAGAAAGAGATTCAAATGGCAGAGCTTTGGCTCTCCCTGACCAAATCACCTAAACTTTTGCAAGGCCAGAGTTCTATCAGCCGAACAGGTAGGAATGTGAGATATTCATGACATGGTTCTAGGTTATTTTTCTTATTTACTTGGTGGTTGTCTTACATTCAATAGAAAAAGGGAATGTGTAAATACAGTTAGGACATGACTGTGAAGACACATACTGGGAAAATACTTATTTCTTGAACGACTAGGTAGCAAAACAACTGGATGTATGCTGGTACACATCTGCTCTATTTACCTTGAGTGTATGCTGAAAAACCCCAGAGCCTACAAACTTGGTCTAGCAACTCTAAATCAGACAGCAGACATCAAAACATTTTGTTACTTGTTTTTCTTTTGAAAGGCTGTAGGGCAGAAACAGGCAGGTGGACTGTTAGGACTGCCTTTTTCTCTCAGTTCATCTCATTCAAGTGCTGCGTCAGGGCCTTTTTCCACTTTTTCTTAGTGTTACAGAATCTAAATTCTTCCTTTCCAGGCACAAGCCACACGACAGCCTGGAAACTGGCTCTTTGGGCTGATCTTGACTGATGCACTAGATTTTTCTCTGCTAGTTTGCCATAAGGCCATTGATTCTGACAGATTTCTAGTCAGTGTTTACTTACTGTCACTTTAATTAAAACCAGGCAAGGGGAAGTGATTATTTAAGCCTTCCTTATCAGACCAGCACTCAGAGTGAGGACAAATACTCTGCTGCAAATGACAGATATTTTTTTTACCATGTGGTCTTCAGGCTTATGTCACAGGCAAGTGTTAAATATGATTTCTATTCATTGTCTTCAACAGAACTAGATATAAACCAGGCATGTAACTATAAACAATACCCAGTAATATTTATAGCAGTATCTATATTAAGCTTTCTTTGTAACATGAATAATTTGTTGTTGCATTGTATCTGAAACAACCAGATGTACATAAATACTGCATAGACAATAGGGATATTCAATTCTGAACAGATAAAAGACTTACAGAGCAAAGTGGAACCAGAATTTAAGAACAATACACGTACGTTTAAGTAGATTTAAATAAGAAATGCAGTTCAACGTTTGAATGGCAGAGAAGCAAAGATGCTTAGCAGAAAGTATAGAAACATCAAATATATAAAAGCTGTTCACGACAGATTTTTCTTAAAATTCAAATTGGAAATAATCTGGAATTGAGAGGAAGCGCTCATAAATGTTAACCATCTTCCCAGCAGATTAAAAAAAAAAGTAAAAAAAAAAAAAAAAAAAGTAATATTGAATAACAAAATCACAAAATCGTTGCTTGAATTGGAAGCTTAGGTGAAGGCGGCTACTAGACTGCCTTAGAGGATAATTCTTTTCAGTTGATGAATTTTACCTACCTTCACAAAATACTGTTTGCCAGATCAGTAGGTCTAATGTGACCAGGGAAGCCAAAGTTAAAGGCTGAGTAAAAGAATGGTCACTTCCCACAGCCAACAAAACAAGCACACTCAAAGGCTGTGAGATATTTCATGCAGCTCTTGATGATCTGTCACTTGTCCTTCACTTATTTGGAAGGAAGGATATCCTCACAGCAGTGACAGATATTGGCTAGTGCTTTTTGTAGAGGGAAAACGATTCTAGGAGATGAGAACTTCTTCCAGAATAACAGAGATGCTGGAGACCTCCACTATATGCCAATACAAAAAGGGATTGAGACTTACGGGGGTTAATTTTTGGAACCACTGTTAAACCCAGGTGCAAAATATTTGCAAGCACTTCCTTTTGTTACAAAACAAAAAACCTGAAAATCCTGCCTGCTGCTTCTCTTACATAAAATTTTCTTAATACTTGGAAAGGTTAAAATCCCTGTTCTGCAAAGCAATGCTGTGCAATTCTGCAATTCTCTACTCTCAATTAGATCTGACATCATAATTTCTATCCTGTTCTAAATTGTTGGGTATTGTTTCTGTGTGTATTAAAGTAGCCTCAATATTACACTTGCCAGTGAAACGACCTTTATAAGTCTTGTGCAAAGACTATAAGACAGCATAATAAATTCCTTAAATATGTGTTGTCAAAGTATAATCAATTTTTCTAATATCAAGTGACAAGTTTTACAGTCTATCCTTAAAGCATTGAGAGGAGTTCACAAACTGAATTTAGTCCAGTTGCTTGCTTCACCACTTACAGCATTATAGTTCTCACTGATTCTCAATATTCAGATGTGATACTTAGTGAGAACAGTAATCTTGAAAATGTACATATTTAATAGCAAGAGAAGCTCAAATCACAACTTGGCTTTCTTGAGTTGCTTAAAGTTTGGATCCTTTAGCCAAATTTTTTCTGTGTTGAGCCTTTCCAGGTTTGTAAGTTACAGTCTGTAAGAAGTAATGTTCACTTTGTAGTTATAAAGAGCTTTAACTTTTACTAATAGCAGTAATAGTCCTAAATTGACGTACATGTTTGTAGTTCTAGCATTTTTAAACAACTGCCAGTGGGCAAGAAACAAACTTTCCTCCTGGAACTTAAATTCCCTTCAGGCAGAAAATATCCAAGTCTGTTGACCTTTCAAGATTACCTAGAGGCTTATGAATATACTCAGAACTTTTGATGGTTAAAGAATATAGGATTTTGTCTTTAAGCCTCTCTTGGCATTTGTGAATTCTGAGAATTTTTTGCACTCTTTTACAAAGTGTTTACCTACTTACACATTTAACAAGAAAAGTCTCTTGTAAATCAAGAGAGTAAGCAAATAAGCTTCTAGGTAGCCACAACATGAATGTCATATTATTCAGTCAGTATGTCCCCAGACTAGTGCATTTAAAAAAATTTTCTCCTAGTTCATCCTTCTTCTAAAACACCAAAGACATTTTTGTATTTGTTTCTAAATGTGGGGTGGGGTTTTTTTTGTTGTTTTTTGTTTTTTTTCTCTCCAGACCTCCTTCTGTGCCAAAAGGAGTGTAGTCCTTCTATTATATAATGATGATCGCTTATCTCTCTTGATAGGTGAAGAACAAAAAGCATCACAACTTCCAGTAGATAAACTAGTTCAGAGATTAGTCGGAGCCTCATTAGGGGCCAATGCAGTGAGAGGAGGAGTTTTTCTCTATCTAGAGCAAGAGGTTTGGAGTGAGGCTCATAATTTACACCCAGTCTTTCACTGAACTGATTTTTATCTTTACTATTGAGACTGAACCCTACTGACCCTACTGTTTCACCTGCTGGCTCTTTTGGAAGTTCTGTCCATGACAGGTGTATTTCATGGATATTACAAGTGTTCCTAATCACTATGACAATGTTGTTATTGTCAAGCAATGCTATGCAGAAATGCATCTGGATATAGAAAAAAGGTAAGCCTAACCTGTATAGGTCAAAAGTGAGTTCAGGTATGGAATGGGAATGTGGGTGATACTTAAGCAAGAATTTCATTTGGCTTTTTATAGAGACATCATCTAGTCAGGAAGCTCTGCTGTTTGTGAGGACGTGCAGTTTCCAAACTTTGTGATGGACAAGAGGAAAGGATTTTATCTGCTGTAGGCTGTTTCCAGTGAGGTATTGGGCACTTCTCCATATATTAGAAGGTACTGGTTTTGCTAGTTCAGGATTAGCAAAGATCCCTTGATACAATAGGCATCATGGAAAATGGTGGGTCACTTTGAGGACTGAATAAAGTTTCAGTCCTTTTCTTCCAAACATAACTGTCTCCCAACAGCCCTCCTGGTAGGTTTTTATACTGAATTTTTTTTAAAGACCTATCGCTATGTATCTAATGTGGTCAGTGATTTATTGCTCAGAAGAGCACCCAGGGGCACTGAGATTCCACACTGAACCCCAGTTAAGCGTGTCAGCAAAAGCTGGTCAGTAATTTGATATTGTTTCATTTTCTCCCTCTGCATGTGGTCATCTGATAACACTGTACCTCCTCTACCTCCTCTACTTCCTAGCTGTTAGAACTCTGTAATACCTATGCCTGTGACAACAATGTTATCTGTTGATTTAGCAGTTCGGTTTTAGCTCATGATATGGAGAATGCAAAAAAAAAAATGGTTTAGCCTCAGCTAATCTGGAATCTTCATGGCCAATGTGCATGCTCTACTTCCCCTTTGTGTGAATTTGGTTCTCTGTGACCAACTGTGTTAGGTGAGGGTTATGGGAACTCTACTTCTTTTTCCACATATCTGAAACAAAATGTCTCAAATAATCCCAAATATGCAAGGTCTGTAATAATTCTCAACAATTTATCTTCTCCATCCCAGCACCTTAGCTGAGATTGCTGAGAGGAGGCAGTTACTCACCTGGGAATGGCTACTGTCCTCATACTTCCTTTGGCACCATTAAAATGCCCCACCTGAATGGTAGGTGCAGATTTCACTTTCAGCCCACCTGACAATAACATATCCGAGGTGCAGATACTATTTACAACAGATTATCATACACGGTGTTATAGAATTAAGCAGTTCTCATTCATTAGTAAATAACTAATTCTGTCCTTAATGTCAGCAGGAAATTGTCACAGCAACACTCAGTGGAATCAGTGCTGTATTCCAGCTGAGTATCAATAAAGAAATTTGCAATTTCATACCAACTGCCTCATTTTCCCTTACTGCACTGAAATGAATCCATAAAAAGCTAAAGACTTCTTGAGGATGCAACATGAGTGGGATGGCTTTCAACAGATATCATAGCAAAGCTTGAATATTCTGGCACTTCCTGTGCCCACCTAATTCCTATCAAGCCAATGCTATGGGGCCTTTGGTAGGAAAGGTGCAGTCTGTGCAACGCCTGAAGATGTAACTTGTGAAGCTTCCTGTGTTAATTCTGTGGCTTAAGAATGTAACAAAGACAGGTATCAGGTCTCTGCTCAGGCTGTGTTGCAGTGCAGAATAGGTACGACTATTATTTTTAAATATTTTCAATGTCTGAGATCAGTTTCTGTTGTAAACTGGACTTCTTTATTCTTTCTTTTGCTCAAAAGGCAATTACAATATGGTTTAATAAATACTGCATGATGACAAATCAAGTGTTCAATGAGAGAGCAGATGGAGCTAGTTTCATTGGGTAATTTAGTGTGGAAACAAGTGTTCAAAGCTCTAAAAAAAAGTCACTTTCTTCTACTCAGCAAGGAGAAAAGGAGCAAACTCTGCAACCTCCTAAATACCCAAAGTTAAAATGATCTCCCATGTGATGCTAAATGGCATGGACACATTCTTTGACCACAAGAATTTGTAAACTCTCTACCTCCACCACCAGTGCAAATAAGTACTGGAAACACTGATTTTCACTAGGAAGTCTGATGCATGTTTTCACAAACAAACAACAGAAAAAAAAACAAACAACAAAAAAAAAACAACCCACAAACAAAAAAAAAAACAAACAAAAAAAAACCACACACAAACCAAACAACACAACAAAAGAAACAAAACTAAAATCAGCAGTATTTGTGAGGTTTTAAATACCTTGAAACTAGCCATAAATTTAGTTTGTTCCTTATTTTAATACACACCTCAATACACACTTCATTGAGACCTTTGTTTCTCCAGAGCTCCTGGAGGGTAGCAGTGCATGACAGGGATTAGTATTGAACTCCTCAGGTTCCTCAGGCCTTAAAGCATGAATGTGGTCAAGCTGTTCTGGGTTTCCTCATCCAGGATCCCACCAAAACTTTAAAAAAAGAATTTCTGTGTACTGAGCTATTTTCAGTATTGAGGCCTTTTTAATTAATCTTTGTAAAGGTTTAGAGAAGTCTTGGATGACAAACGTGGAGTAGTGAAAGAAGAAATTTTTTTTCCTTAGTATTATTAGATAAAACACAACCAGCACAGGCTTTATTGATCACACCCTATCCTGTAGCAAGTTATCAGCCTAGCAGTTGTGTAATGGAGTTGGCTTTGCATGCAAATGAAAATCACTTCATGACACGGAGAAAAACAATGAGAACCATTGTTTCTAGATAATTTATACAGCTATCAAAGCATTCTTTTTTTTTTTTTTTTTTTTTTATGAATTGAATTCACAGGAGATTTGTGAAAGTTGCCTATCAGGTCAAAGGCTAGTGCTTTATCCACTTAATCATTCATCCCTCCTTGATTAATAGACTTTTTAAACAGAATCATATATTAATAATGTAGGCTTTAACTGGGCATCTCGATCAAAGAGCAGATTTTAAAAGCTGATTGGTTTGTATCCTCTAGGCCTGTGATAAATGTCTAGAGATTTCTTGTAGTCATTTTTTTCTTGTCATTTTTTCATTTTGATATTCATTTCTCTCTTCAACATTGTCACATGAATATTTAAAACAAGAAATATAATCAGTTCAGGGCTTTTTCTCCAGTGCCAGGATCATAAAGAGAATAACTGTCATTCAGTACAAAATCTCTTTATTACAATATTTAAACACTATCTGTTTTACCTTGCTTGTTGGGAAGCATGATCTGAAAATCTTATATGCATCAATAGGATTATGATTTGAAAGTTATTCTTCAGATTTGGGGTTAAGTGGGATTAAGGAGAAGAAAATTTCTCAAAGATAAAAAGACTATGGAGTTAATAATTAGAGCAAAGTAGAAAATTTTCAGCAAAACAGTTATTGTTGGAAAATGTCTCATCCACTGATATCAATATCAATACTGATATTATCTGGGAGTAAATCAGTGTTTAGGAAATTCATATATGTTCAGTTAAATTAAATCAAAATTTGTACTACTTTGTTTTGAGATTACTTTTTATTTCCAAATCTCATTTTCTTCAGAAGTAAAATCTTACCTGCGATGACTTCAGTTGAAACGCAACACTGTAACTGAGCTAAATATTTTCAAAAACTTTTAAATTGTTTAATTTGTTTAATTTTCATTGTAACTTGGAACAAAATCAGTTCTCTGATTGAAAGAGTAATCCCAGTTCCAAGCTTCCCATAACATTCTCTTAGCAATAGTAATACACTTATTGAGGATGTAAAAGTCTCTATCTTTATAGAGACCTAAACAAAAACATCCATTTCCTGATATCCTGATCTTCAAAGATCAGAAGGCATCTACTGTAGAGCAAACCAATCTGATGTACCTGGTATTGCACATGTGAATAATCTCCCCTCGTTTCTAATTTACAGTGTATGTTTCTGCTGACAGTTCTGTACTTGTTGCACCTGTAAAAGTTAGTGATACACAAGCATTTCCAAACAATTCTCTTCCATGCAAGGCATGGATTTACAGAGCTTACCATGTTTCACTTTGCACATTGCTTTTTCTGGTGCAGTCCTGCCATGAACTAGGTACTGCTGATGGGCCAGCTGTCCAGCTCTATCCTCAGCAGGAGATCACAGAGCAGGATGAAATGGGACGTTGTTTCTGGCTATACCACAGCCTGTGATATACGGGATATGAAAAGGATCCTTCTTGCATGGTTTCTGCCTCTACAACATTTCCTACAAGGGAACTGAATGTAATTCAAAGTCCCAAACTGGTCATTAGTGAATGATAGTAAAATTAAAAATATTTAGTAGTGCCTTAATCTGGAATAAAAACTGGATACTGCAGAATTGTATGGGTGTGCTCTCCAGCAGCAAAAATTATCTTTACTGTCTTTTACACTGCTAAAAGCTTGGAGACCTATGTACTCAACAGAGTGATCCCATTCCACAGCTACAAATCTTGGTTGTAATCTGCAGAAACCATAGAATCATAGAATGTTAGGGGTTTAAGGGACCTCTAGAGATCATTGAGTCCAACCCCCCTGCCAAGCAGGATCACGTAGGGCATGTCACTCAGGAATGCATCCAGACAGGTTTTGAAGGTCTCTAGAGAAGATGAGTCCACAGCCTCTCTGGGCAGCCTGTTCCAGTGCTATGTCACTCTCACAGTAAAGGAGGTCCTCCTGGTATTGAGGTGGAACCTTCCATGCTCAAGTTTATACCCCTTGTTCCTTGTCCTACTGCTGGGCACTACAGAAAAGATTTTGGCTTCTTCCATTTGACACCCCCCCTTCAGATATTTGTAGACATTAATAAGGTCCCCTCTCAGTTTTCTCAAGACTAAACCATCTTCAGCTTGATTTTTGCATAATGAAACTGAGGCTTTAATGCAGTTACTTTGGACTGTTGCAGATGTTTCAATAGGAGAGAGATGTTGCCAGCACCCTGCACCGTCTCCTTCCTTCATTCCCTCTGTCTGCAAGTAGTAGTTGCTGAATGGCTGGTGCAAGTTATGAGATGTGTGACTCCCTGGAGGGTCATGATATCTGAGACTCTTGGCATATGGAAGGATGTAAGGCTCTAAACCTTGTAGTGTGTTCTGCAGTACTGCAAAGCAAGGCAGTCCCCCTCTTAGGACAGCAGCACACTCAAGTGGTGGGGTATGAGCCCCTCCAAGTATACCTCAACCGTGACATAATACAGATGGGGTTAAGTTGCTCCAGACTGAGATAGCATCATGGAGTACATCATAGGAGTGCTAAAAGCCTCATCTAAATATTGTCACTGTCTCATTATTCCTGTAGCATGGTATTTCTCTCCTGTGCAAAAATGGCAGGAAGAGAATTGTCATAGACCATAGAATGACCACGGAATGGTTTGGGTTGGAAGGGACCTTAAAGATCATCTAGTTCCCATCCTCCTGCCATGGGCAGGGACACTTTCTGCTAGACCAGATCTCTTTTCTTTAAGGCACTCATGTGGTGACAGCAACCAAGGGTTGCTTGATAGCTGATCTTATACCTTGTGAATAAACAGACTTGTTCCAGTCTTGTCACAATGGCTTCTGCTGGTCACATGTTGTTAGTGGGGAAATCAGACCAAACACTGACCCTCAGGGTTATTAACTCAAGTGGAAAGGTTCAAGACCTATGTGATTTGTTCTTTTAAAAGAAGTCCTCTTCACAGGTCAGAAAAGGCTCAGTGTGAGTGTGTATAGATATATAAAAATAATAATATGTGGTATTACTGATTCACAACCTTTCAGGAAACATAAGCCCAAGTTTACTGTGTCTTAATGAAGACCTGTGTGTCTATACACACACACATATATATATTACACTGATATTAATCACAGTTTACTTATACTATAAAAGTTTCACCATTGTGAATCTGAGTTGACTACATTGCTTCCTGGCTTCTATTTTTCATTTGAATTCATCAAACGTAGCGTTGTAGGGATGCAGTTATCCCACTTAATGGTAGCTTATAAACATTGTTATGTTCACAAAGTTATACATTCCTTTTCTGTGTCTATCCACAGATTTCTGGTACAATCCTTCATCTGAACCCTGCAAAGTTCAGTTTGTTTAATTGTTTTTGAGGTTTTGGTTATTTTAATGAGTTGGTTTGTGTTTAATGAAAATTAAATTTGTGGGATGAAAAAAAACCAGATATCCTTTTACTCTTTTCCTTATTTAACAGTCACAGTGACAACAGTAAAGTACTATATTTTCCAACAATTCCATTACTTTGTGAAAAATAGATTTCCAAGTGCACAAGTAATTTTTAATTGTCCACCAGGCTTTCTTTCCTCCTCTTCTGCTCCTCCTTTTCTTTTGGCTGTTTCACTTCGGTGGAAAATGGAAAAAAAAAATTTTTTTTTTAACCTCTCCTCACTCAAATAAATGTTTTTTTTTTTTCTTTTCTCCCTCAATGAATGTTTCCTCTGGTCTTATGCCACAACAAGGATTTCCCTTTCTGTCCCATGCTGGCTTCTCTTCTGATAACATCTCAGGGAGCACAGTCTGTCTATTCCATCCATGAGATATTTTTGTCCCATTAAATTAATCTTCCCCCCCACCCCAAACTAGCTAGTTGGCAGCTCTGCTGCAAGAAACACATAAGCCATTAAGATGGATGGTATTGACATCTTCTGCTTTCTTAGGGATTACAGCAAGCCTACCTTTCAATGAGCCATAGTTAGCTTTTGTTTCTCTACTAACACAATCCTGTGCGACTCAGAGTGCCACAGGCAGAGACTGTGGAGAACTGAGTTTTGAAAGCCAAGGGGGCCAAACCAAATCTTATCTCTGGTACAGTGAATGCTGATGCCAGAGGAAAAACTGAGAAAAATATCAGGTAAAGTCACACGAGTCCTATCACATCTACAAAGTCTGAAATAATAGTGAGTAGAAAGAAGCCTGGGGCTAAGTGTGAGAGACAGCACACAAAACACTGGCTATTGGCCATTTGGGCTTCTTGGCTACTAGTACTGTTGAAGTTGCTTCTAATCTGGCAGCATAAGGATTTCTTTCAGATACTGCTGGAAGGAATAAAATTGACACATTAACTTTCTTAGTGGAACAGCACTGACTGACAAACAACAGTTTCTGCTGAAACTGTGGATGGTGGGTGACCCACTGTGTTTAGCACTTTGACAAGCAATATCCAAGGCGATATTACAGCTAGATTCTTTTCTAGTTTCAGCTTTTGTCACATATGATGAGTTTAAAAAAAAGAAAAAGTGTGTGTGTGAAAGCACGCATATGTGGGTGAGAGATGGAAATACGTGTTGTCAATTTTGCTTCTGGTCTGACTGTAACACAAAGGTGAACAGCCTTCACGTGACTCTTATCAAGCCATTAGGGATTATCCATACACCAAAAGCTGTTGGAAGGTAGAACAGAGCAGGTTCTCCTTTCAGAGAGATAAGAGATACTTCTACTCAGTAACTATTACGGTGGCAGTACAGAATCTCCCAGATAGAAGCACTGAGGAGGAATGTAAATTTTAAGTCCATGCCAATACACATAAAGCCTTTCTTTCTTTAAACTTCACTATGAAAAAAAGCTTAACTTCTACTGATCTAAAGAAAGAAACTGAAAATTTCAGTTCAAGTTTTTGAAAATTCCAGAGGCCTTTTGGTGAAGTTACCTTTGTGGTGTTTTGTTGGTTTGTCTTTTTTTTTTTTTTTTTTTTTTTTTTCCAATGATGTAATAGCAGAAACATGAGCAGATGATGTCAGCAGCAGAAAAGTTTCTACCTTCTCCATATGAGATATATATGGACCAGAGGATGGCAAAACTGCTGTTGTCCTGGACCTTAAAGTAAAACCCATTTAAAAAGTCCATGTAGAGCTTCTGGGGAGCTTTCTTTGTATCAGGCAAAATGCTTACCAAGCCTGAGATGTTTAGAAAAATAAAATCAAATTAAAGAAAAATAATTGGGGATTCAAAAGGCAGGTTTTCAACTAGTGTGGCCTTAATAAAGAACATCTTGTTCCCAGAAAAGATTTCAGGAGTATATCTCAATGCAATGTAGAAAGACGTTCCACTTACTTCCTTTTCACTGGTGCCTCAAATATTTGATCTACTTTGCAGGCAAATTATATACTTCAACCAAATCTATGGTTTCATGTTCTAAGTTGTGAAGACAATAATCTTCAAGTTTTTCCATAACTTTATTTATACTGCAGCTCCTGTGAGTAAGCCTCTTGACCTACAGCAGAGCATACAGTGTTAGAAAGGGGAGGATAAACTTTTTTTTTTATTCTTATCTCACTGTTTAGATTTGTCTGTTCCTTCTCCTTCCCCTTCTGGATAACTAAGAATATGAAATTGCCTTCCTTTTTTTTTTTTTTTTTTTAATATGCTCAAATCAGAACCAAGTTTGTTGTCTTATGCATTAAACAGTAAGAAACTAAACTGGGTTTATCTGAATTGTTTCTAAACCCCCATTGTATTTGTTGTTGTCATAGTAGCTTTATGTTCATTTGGGCATTAGGCTGTATGTGTGGTGCCAACTTGGTTTGTAACTTAAAAAGAAAAACTAAAACATGATTTTACAGGAAAAGTTGTCTGGTTTCATAAACAAGTTTTAAAAGTTTAGAATGCTAGAAGTTCATTTAGAAGGATTGTGAAGCTTGTCAGAGCTCCTTAATGGAAGTCATTGTTATTAAGATGGAAAGGTATAACATGAGTTTAGCTATTAGGCATATTCCAAGGCCTTTAGAGTAGAAAGTAAAAATAGTAACGAGAAAGTTGTGAGGGATGAAGCCGCTGCTAATAGAGCATTCCCTGTTTTAAGAAAAATAAGACTTCAATAGCTGTGAATAGTCCTCCAAAAAATTGTCTGGTCATACAGAAAAGCTTGAAGGACTTCTTTACACTGGAATTAAGAAAATTCAAGTTCAGATGGTGGTAGGCTGTGTGAAGTCTCCCTACTGAATTCCATTTAACCCTTCTCCTTATTGAAAGGTGATATTAAAGATTTTATTTTGGCAATAAGAAAGGAATTCTATAAGGTGTGTGAAACAATGCAGTTATAGATTTAGGGGTTTGGTTTTTTGTGTTGGTTTTTTTTTTTCAGCTAAAAGGAGAAACAAGATGGGTGCATGTATGAAAAATTTGATAATATTTCTGAAAAGCTGAGCAGATATAACATAGCAAGTGGTAGCTCATTTCCTCATTCTCAGTTACAGTACTGCTGTTGGCAGCAGAGGAGCAGAGTGGAGGTTCGGTGAGCTCCTCCCTGGTGGCAGGACTATTGGCTGCTGTTTGACTGGTGCTGTGATGGAAAGGATTTTCAGAAGCCATGTGAGAGCTGCTCCCTAATCCAGAGTGAAGTCTGCTCCTGTGCACTTAAGATCAGTATGTTGACACCTTGAATCAGACTGATAGGTTATTTGCTGAAAAGTAGCATAAGATCAACACTTGAATAATCTAAGTAACATAAAAGTTTTATATAGTTTTGGTAGAGGTGGTTATTTTTATCATCATTACACCAGCGTTCCTAAATAATAAACTGCAAGGATGTGGCCAAAGTCTTCCTTTGGATCTTTTTTATTAAACTTTTATAACGATTAAAGAGGTGTGATTAGATTGATGCATGTCCTTTGATAGTTTATATGTCTTCAGAAGTCAGGAAAGCACTGTTTCAAGGGTATCTTACACAATATATATTTTTTCCATCAAAACCAGTATCTCCACCTGTAAAGCCTTACTTCCTGAGAGTATAATTCTGCAAGAATACATAAAAATGTGGTATAGTCATATTCTTACTACTGACATGTGCCATCTCATGCTTCAAAAAATTTTTCACTTTCACTGACAAAGAATGAGTCAAGGTCATCTCTTTAGAGTTCAGCAGTTCATTAAATATTCCAATTGTTCAAATATCTGCAGTTGGATGTTCCGCTACCTCTTATTTTCCATTTATGTAGTAAATAATGCAACACTTACTGAAATTTTGATGTGTTTGACTATGATTTGTATCTTAAATGCCATGTGAAATCTGTATATATACCTATATCTAGATAACCTTAATATTTATATTTATGTGTCCGTAATATTTAGTTAGATAGAAATACAAATTTAAAAAATCATGTGGTACCTATTTCGTATTCATTCCATAAGCATCCCTCATCATCAAAACCATGACTTTGGCTTCACAATGTTTTCATACCTGAGAAAATCAAGTTACTACTTTTTTTTATGTGCTGACTAATTGATATTAATCCTCTGTATACTAGGGATCAACTTCATCTGTGGATATCTAGTGGAAAGACTCCACCCTTCGAGATAATGTAAATTTACACATCATTTTTGTTGTTCTTGTAGAAGTATTTTTACATAAGTCTGTCAAGATAAATACATTTATGTGAATATTCAAAATTGCTCCAATTGAATGCATCAATGATGTGGATGAAAAGTAAAATCAGTGTTATATATATTTTTTCTTTTTTTTTTTTTTTTAATGGTAATTAGTTGCCATATTCACAGCATTAATATTGTAAAATACACTGCAGCACCTAACAATATACTGTATTGGAAAAGTTACCTAATTTCCATCAGAAGTCACACAGAGGTCTTTGTTTTCACAATTTGACCCTTAAGGTGTCTGTTGAGCTCCTACCTTGAGTTAAGTACATTTTTTTTCAACTATTACCCCAAGGTTCAGTATACTATATATTTTAAATGGCTGATAAAAGGAAGGAAAATAAAATACGTCATTTGAGCCCCAAGTCATCCAAGGTCATCAACCTATAAATGTAGGTGTTAATTATCGATTATGTTGGATATGAGGCTTCATGTTTGGAAAAATAAGTGTAAGCTAAGAACAATGGCAAATACAAATAAGGATTGAGAGGTTACACAACTGATAGAAGCTTTCACATTAGTAACAAGGAGCTTTTGAGTAATTTCAGTAACAGCAGAAAACATTGTAATAATTTTTTATAACCACATTAGTGCTTTTGCATCACCAGAGAACAAAAAAAAATGGGATTTGATCAGTAGACTGTTTTGGATGGGCAGCAAGCTTCCACTTTAAAGCATTTGGTCAGAATTGAGGCAGAGGAGCAGCTATGCAAAACTACGGAAACTGGGAAAATTGGGAGGCAGGTTGTTAGATCTTTAACTTGCTGAAATGAGAAGAGCACAGGAAGACATTTTTTAGTCTAGAAATGACCTGAAAGTTCTTTTTAGGAAGAAATTTAGGAGAAAAGGCCTCATATAAACTAAAAATAGCTGCAATAAAAAGAAACCTTGCTTACTGAATACCATGAGTAAACAGTTATCTTACCAGTGTTTCAGTTCATTTAAAATTTAATATATATTAGATGGCAGGAGAACTTATTGTGAAGTATGAGAGAGATTAAAGACAATTAAGATGAAATGGCAACTGGGAAATCCCATCTGATTTAAAATGAACTTTCTTTGTTCATATTGTGAAAAGAGAACATTTTTTTCAGGAAGAGTTGATGAAAAATTGCTAAAAAGTTTACATATTTTTCCATAACATGTCTGCTTGCTTTTTTTTTTTTTTTTTTTTTCAAATTAAGGCCCAGTAGTTTCAAGCATATGTGGTGTATTTCTAGGCTTTCTTAACTCTGTGTTTTGATTTCTTCATCTGCAGTAATATTAGAAAAACTGTACAAAGAAAATCAAACTCTAATCAAAGATAAGGGTCCTATATAGCCAGCCACCAACATATCTGTTTGGGTTTTTTTCCCTTCTTAAAGTCCATGCCCCTTGACTTGTGATTATTGGTAAATGTAGATAAATCCTCTATCAAGCCTTTAAAAAACAAAACAAAACCAAACAAATATAACAATGACAAAAACACAAAGCAACAAAAAAAGCCCACTTGGATACCTTTCAGGCTAAAGTATTTAGCTAACTATTGAATACTGAATACTTGGCAAATGATGTGGGTCAGTTTCTGAAAATAAGGTGCTCCTGTTTGTCATTGGGAACAAAATGAAGAGATTAAATCTGCTACAGTACAATTTTGTTTGCTTGCTTGTTTACCTCTGGAAATTTGGTAGCTAGGGATAAATAGATGGCTGTTGTCTTTACCATGACCTCCAAACATCTAGAGATGCACAAAACGGAGTGGCACAGGCAGTTTATACTGCTTTGTCTTGGAATGGTCAATATTCCAACCCTGGAGAGGGAACCTGAGGCCACCTCTGTGGTATAAATGATCTGAACTGCCCTAAAAGGAGTGCAGCCCAGCCATTTGTCTCCAGCTACAAATCTAATGTCATACAGAAGAATTTAGTTCCTAATTTTTCATCAGTCCTTGCATGAAGTTGAAACTTGGGCTTAATTTTTTCTGAGACACTAAAATGTCACTAGTGTTTCTACCATAACACAGATGCTTTAGTTAAGGAAAGTATATGACACTTTTCAATATTGGGTTTTTAAGTATAGTAAAACTGCTGAGTAATTATTCACTAGGCAATTATACAACCTAATTCACAGAGGACCAGTTTTTACTGCAAATCCCCCCCCCAAAAACAGTAACTTTAAACAGGAATCAGGATTGGGCTATGACAGGCATGCTAAGGTTTTCAGCTAACAGCCTTTATTAGAGATGTCAATTCTTATTAGGTTATTCTTCTACTATTTTAAGTTTTGCTCTATACAACATGGGACAAAAATTTTGAAAAAAAGCATCTGCTGTCATAAATCTTGGGGATTCCAATAAGAGATGCTACCATAAAAAAGATAAGAAGCTCACCTAACAAAGCCATTGCATCAAGGGAAAAAAAAAAAAAAAAAAAAAAAAAAAAAATCAAAGTTCTTCATGACATTCAATCACTGTTTCTGTTTCATATGCCAGAACAAGAAGCAGAGATTACTGATAATTTCTATAGTCATTCTTAACAATTCCAAAAGGCAGAACAACAGATAATAATAATATGTATTCTAGTGCTAAACTGCTCTTCCTCCCTTGCTTTTTAGGTTGGCCATTGTGTTCTGTCTATTGCAGATAATCTGTCAGGTCAGCATTATCAATAGTTTTTATTACAGGAAGCAGATGTTATCAGCACCCTATCTGTTCATTTAATTAGAAATGTGGTACTGCTGTTAAGCTTAAGAACAATTTCAGGAGGGAAAAATAAAAACAATACATTTTAGAGTTCTTAAAGAGGCCTAGCATATCCCAAAGGAGAAAGGTAACAATTTCTTTAGGCAGCCATGCTCTAGCTAAGCATATTGGTCTATGGCAGGCTAGAATAATAGCTTAATGGCTATTACACTCTTGCATGAGGTGACTGCAAATTGGTGTAGCTCAATTTACTTCAAGAGTAGTACACTCATTTCAGCAGCTGCAGTTGGTCTCTTATTGGCCTCCTATAAAGGCCTCTCATGACAGATGGGTTTCACAGCTGTTATAAAGGGTGGACAAGGGGGGATCAGCGAAAATTCTGGCCTTGGGAAAGAGATTGCAGAAAGGGCTAGAAACAAAGATCTCTCCCTTGCCCCTTAGTTTTGACCAGCTCCCCTTACACTGGCTGCCCAAGTCCAACTGCCTTTTTGCATTGGATGCTCTCCACTTTGCCTTCCATCACTAGCTTCGATGTGGCATCAAGCACTACAATTATTTCTGTTAGTGCCTGTTTTTTGCTCACTAACTGGTCCTGGTGGACTTCTTGCAACAGTATGGCTTTTAGTCTCCTTGATGTATGCTAGGTTTCATGGGTGTTAAGTTCTTTCTGTCCATTTATCTGTATTGAATGCTCTGTCCTTGTTATTCAGCTTTTTAAGTATTGCATTTTAATATTTTTTTTAAATTTTTATATTTATGTGTGTGTGTCTCTTATGGCCTATGTGCATTTTGTGGAAATGGGTGGGCTCTCTCTCAGCTCAGAAGGTGTCCTATCACTGATAACACTTACGCTGTGAACAGGGTTATCTTGCGGCTATGTTCTTGTGCTGAACAACAGAAGGGCACAGTGGCAAATTAGGTGGCTTAAAATCTAATATGGATCTAGATTCAAAAATAATAAATACATTCTGGTAGATTTTAGCTTCTCTCATTAATATCCAGGAGAAAAAGAATTATTTGAGCTGATGGGCAAGGTTGATTTGACTGTGGAAAGAAATATATAAACTAAGCCTGAATATAATTAGCTTGAAAACAAGGGGAATGGAGCTGCCGAACTTCAGGCTTCAAATGGAAAGGAGGCAAAAATCTCTCTGAATTAAGTAGTCTTATGATAGTGTGATCAATTACCATACAGGATTTTTTTTTTGGTTCCTTTTTTTAAATAGGAGAAAATAATCTCAGTAACCTAGCAAGTAACTCCCAATTTTGTCTTCTGAGGTATTAGCTTTTTTTCTTTAAATATTGTCTGAATCCTTTCTCCTCTTACCACTATCACCGAGCTGCAGATATGAAAACTTTCAGTCAGGACATGAAGTTTTTCACCAACTCAGAGACATAAAGTGAAAAGTTCATGTTTTGCTGGGTTTTATGATTAAAGCTACGGGGTAGGTGTGAGGAATGGTTCTGTCTATGCTGGTTTGGCCTGTCCAATGCAGGTCTTGGCAACATCTGTGGGCTCCAATGGGAGCTGGAAGCAAACTAAGCCCTGAGGGGAACTCCTGCTAAAGCACATTTGAGCCAACAGTATTTATGCCATCTTCGTGAGCTGCTGGCCGTGTTTACAGTGAAATGGTGGTTAAGCTATGGTGTATGATACCGTTACACCTATTTCTCCAAATTATAGTTTCTTTTTATGTGAATGAGCACTGAATACAGAAAAATGTAGATGAAATTATGGACCTGATGAGGTTTATGGGTTGACTTTTACCTTTAGAGAAATAAAAAATAATTTCTTATTTTTGTTGTTTGTCCTGGTTTCAGCTAGAACAGAAGTAATTCCATTCCGTGACTACTTTTTTGGCTAAGTCTGTCAAGGGTTAGGGCTGGGCTGGCCACTAGACAAATGACAGATGGTCTCCATTGACCGCTCTCTCTTCCCAGAAGGAGAAGAGAAAGGGAATAAGAGAGAGACTTATGGATTGGAAAACTAAAATGGCTTTAGTGAAACAATAACAATAAAACAAAATATATACAAACCCAATATCAAAGCCAAACTATCAATAGCAATTACTACTGATATTGTGGGGCAGGCACTGCAGAAGTCCCAGACTGGACTCAGCAGCAGACAGGAACTCGATTCAGAAGCTGGATTTGGGAACTGGATTCAGGAATGCACAGACTGGGATCAGAGACAGAACAGAGAGTCATAGAATCATAGAAATGTCTGGGTTGGAAGGGACCTCCAGAGGTCATCTAGTCCAACCCCCCTGCTGAGAGCAGGGACATCTTCAACTAGAGCAGGTTGCTCAGAGCCTCGTCAAATCTCACCTTGAATGTCTCCAGGGATGGGGCCTCAACTGCCTCCCTGGGCAACCTGTTCCAGTTTTGTACCACCCTCATGGTAAAGAGCTTCTTCCTTACATCCAATCTAAATCCACTCTTCTCTAATTTAAAACCATTGCTCCTCATCCTGTCACTACAGGCCTTTGTAAACAGGCCCTCTCCAGTCTTTTTATAAGCTTTCTTCAGGTCACTATTAGGTCTCCCCAGAGCCTTCTCAAGGCTGAACAATCCCAGCTCACTCAGCCTGTCCTTGTAGGAGAGGTGTTCCAGCCCCTGATCACCCCTGTGGCCCTCCTCTGGACCCACTCCATCAGTCCTCCTTGGATGTTGGCTGTTGAAGAAGAGACCTTTGTGATCCCTCAGCTTTATACTGAGTATGATGTTTATGGAATGGAATACCTTGCTGGTCAGTTTAGGGTCACCTTTTCTGTTCCCTTCTTCCCACAGATGCCATCTCTTACTTTATGGCACCCCAACATGGTATGCAAGAAACCTTGGTTTCTATAGGAGCAAGTATAATCAAATAGCCTAATCCTTAATACTAGCTATAAACATAAAGCACTATCACTTCTAGAAGCAGACACTGACTGCAAAAAATAGCATTATTTCAGAACGTACAGTTACTTAGAAGAGACTGAGCTAGTTCCGTTCTAGCTCAAATCAAGATGTTGTGCAAGATACCTTGTTTTAGTTAGATGTGGTTCTGAGCAGTGACAGCTTTGAAAAAGAGGTAAGATGGACAACGTTAATTTTCGGTGGTGTTCTTTTTTCTTGCCTTGGCCTCTGGAATCAATTCCTGAGGCAGAGCTGTTCCTCTGATTGTCATTAGTGTTGTGCTGGGACTGCAAACAGAAGGAATGTCACTACCTGGTATCTGGTAACACTGGGTCCAGAATACTAAATGTGATCATCTAGGCTGTGCATTACTGATTCCCCCTGCAGAGGGCTGGAACCCAGCAGAAGAGTGGTACTACCACGCAGAGAGGCAAAAGAAGGGGTGTGTTGGCATTGCACGTGCAAAAACCCGTTTCAGCCTTTGTGCAGAAACTTTATTTTTCAGGCATTTAGAAAAAGACATAATATAGCACTGCAATAAATGGGTTAAACAATTTCTAGCTCTCAGCAAGCTGATAAGTATAGTTATTCCCCAGGCCCTCACCACTAGTTTGCCTCTTAAAGGCAAGCATTTCCTCTGGTGTGTCAACCCAGCAAAGGATTCATCCAATTTTATAGACAAGTCTAAGGGGAGAAAGAGCAGAAAGATGGCTTAGCTATTGCTTCACAAATAATCTTACTTAGAACCCTGAAGAGGGGTTTAAGTGGAACTCAAGCATGCTACCAAGTGATCGCAGTCTACATTAAAGAAATGATCTTTTTTTCTATACCTTACTTACAGAGGTATTTATGTTCTGAAAGTCCCACCACCCCATCATGTTTTTTATAGCGTGTATTCACAAGTACAAGGTTCATTATGTAGCTGTTGCCAACATCAAATGCTTCAAAGGTGTCAGAAGGAATTCTGCATTGTTTAGCAAAACCGAGAGGCAGTACTTTCATCATTTCTGCTTAAAAATAAAAAAATATTTAAAAAAATATTAAAAACAAGAAGAAAAAAAGTCTCATCCGGAGAAAAATGTTTGTTCCTTAAAACCAAAATACCGAACCCAGAAAAGTCTTAAATGTTAATTCAAAAACTGACTTTTTCCTCTATTGTTTCCCTAAAAAAAAAAAAATAAAAAATAAAGGGGTGGGGCTGTAGTGTGTTTATGACTGAATAGGGTCAATAGGTAGCTCTGCTACCATAGATATGTTCTTCTCTGGCAGATGTCTGTTCTCATCTTTTCCCAGCTTTTAACAGTTGAAATATATGGATAAGGACTAGCTATACTGGACCTTTCCTATGACTACCATATGTGTGCCTCTTTCAACCTTTATTAACAGAGTGCTCTTTTCAGAGTCCTAGATGAAGATCACAAAAGCAAAGAAAATTCAGTTCCTGTAAAATTGTTACTCTGTCCATAACTGCTCTTGTTACACTGGGGTTTGGGCAGAGTTTTCAAAACGGTGTGTGATCCTGCCTGCCATATGCATTGTATAATATCCAAGCACAGCAGGTGGTTTTTACAGCTGATGAGGAAAAGAAACGTAAAGCAAAGCAGACAGATAGTTTCTGTGTTTATTCTGGGGGGGTGGGGAAATTACACAAATCAAATGGTTTGTTGCTTGACATTACCATGGACAGATAATGTTGCTCTGGTTTTTATTCATGGTCTTGCATATGTGCGGCTGCCCACTGGAAACAAAAAGCTGAAGAGCATCAGCCATTCATTTCAGTGGCTGGGAATTAACATGCTTTTTGAGTGATCATAGTCATTTTAAATGCAACTTGATCAAAATACTGATCTTAATTTACAGTCTCAAAACAGAGCCTGAACTCATCTGGCATGTCTTTGAAGGAGGCAAACTGGGGAAAAAAAGCCAGTGTTTTCTGTGCTAACAGCAGAAATAGGACTAATTAGTGAAATAATGACACTAGTTCTGTTGTGCTAGTAAAATCTACTTCAGATTTAATATCACAGGACAAAAGCAGACAAATTCCAAACAATCTGCACATCTTAGGCAAAATATTTTGAAAATAGATATGTATTCTTATCTTTTCATGTAAGTGTCCTCTCATCTTTAATAACTTTTGCATTAAAATATATATGTTCTACTGGATATGTATCAGAATGAATTCCAGTGACAAAGTGTTGGTCTTCAAGGGCCGCCAAGGAATGCTTGTGAAGAGGTGTGGATCTGGTAAGAGTCTCTGGTAGGTTTCTGACCCCTTTTCTGATCTGGCAGTTCCCTTCCACTGGTGTCAGCTCTCCACCATGCATGGAAGCAGATTGTAGGCCACTCAGGCTTGCCCTAGCAGCTAGTGAAGAGGAGGGACCTTTCCGGCAGCAAGGATACAAGGACTGTTTTCTTACATTTTCCATCAGCTAGAAGAGCTTCATATTAACAATTAAAATGTATTAATTGTTGGGTTTTTTGTTTCGTTGTTTTTTGGGGTTGGTGGGGTTTTTTGGTTTTGTTCTTGTTTTGCTGTTGAAAGTCAACTTTGAATTAGTATATTTTATATATAACTAGTCCCTTCTTGAGAGGGACTTTTGTGAAAACCAAATTGATTATTTCAGTGCATACCTTCACTGCCATCCTGCTGATACGTTCATTCTGAAAGATATGAGGGACGTGACCTTTCTTGTACACGATTGTATAGAATACTGACAATCAATCTTAATATCTTTTCCAAGGGTATTCCTTTGCAGTTGTCTGTTTTTGTTTCATCTAGTTTAGCCGATGTTAAAATTAATGATTGACTATTTGTTCTTCCTGAATTCTCTCCTAAAACAACTCTACTGGAAATGAAAATATGAAAATATTGAATTCCCAAGTCTAAGAAGATTATTGGAAGCATTTAGCTATATCCTTGTGAAGCTGTCAAAAACAGAAGATGTGAAGATAGTAATCATAGTACTAAGATAAATGAAACATGGCTGAATCAACTACACTTTATTATTTTTTTTTCTTTTTCTTCCTGAGGTTGTCCTGTCAATAACACTATATTTTTTCTGTGCTGTTAGGACTACATAATCTAGTTCTGTTAAATTTAGTAAATTACAACCATCTTCTTTCTGAAAGATTTTTCTATACTTCTTTTATGAAAATGGTTGTATCATTGTTAATTTGTGTTTGTACTTCTGTCTTCCATTAAATACCCACATCAAAATTTTTCTGACTGGATATAATTTCCTAGCATCTTCAACATTAGAAGCTCTTGGCATCTAGCTAACAAAATGAATTCTGGGTTAGATTAACATAATCCTTAGCTTAAATACATTTTTGTATCAAAGTATCAAAAGACCAGATACAAGATGATATTCTATGAATGAGGTATAGATGGGTAGAAGATATGCCAGTATTAGAGTCCACCCAGGGAGCCTGTCTGATTCTGTAACCACAGAAAGCACTGGTGTGGGATGGAGGGGGACCTTAGGGACATGGGCCTATGTCATGTAGTGGATTGGAGGAGAGACCATGAGAACTCCTAAGTGTTGGTGCCTTCATCATCACACTGCAAATAGCCAGGCACTTCTCCAACCCAGTACTTGGAGTATTCAAAGTAGTCTCAGAAATGTAAAGGGAAAGTCCTTGTATCAAACTAGAGCATAGATTTCAATTTCCCAGTTCATTCTTCTTCTCATGTAAAATTCAGTTATTTTAGCTTCATGCAGTTTAAATGAATTTCCTTCCATCAGTATAAATAATGTCAGGGAGATGTTACACCATACATCTGTGTCTTTGCAGCCTGGGGACATTGTAGAGTAGCAGTTCTCAGAGCATCTGCATGTATTCTGCAAAGGGACTTTTTTATATGGTTATTCCAAATTGTCCTTCAGGAGAACTCCACAGTCTCTGACAGCTTAACCAGAACTGGGGTGAATAATCAGTGTGGGTGGGTGGAGAGAGGAAGAGAGAGGAAAAAGAAGATACTAGGATAAATCTACCAAAGAATAAGGACCCAAAAGCCCCTGCTACCAAGGAATTGTAAAAATGTGCAGAGCTCTTCTGGTCTAAAACACAATGGCATGCCTGCTATTTTATTCCTTACTATTAGTTCACACCAAAAACTACTGCATCACTTCTTTGAGAGGCACTGAGTTAATAGGGTTAGTTATCCCAAGGCAACATATGTTATAAGCACATTTCTTGGCAGAATTACCTTTTCATCCATCTCCTGTTCTGAAGTGTGACCCACTAACTTGCTGTCCGTGGATAAAACTTTAGAAATCCCTGTCCTTTGGATTAGTCCCTCTTATTACTGATTCAGTTAAAATTTTTTATGATCAAGCCCATCTTTTGATCCTACTTCAAGATTCATGTTCAAAACAATGTTTTATATCCTGAAAGAATATTTTTATTAACTTCATTTAATACAACTTTCATGACTTAGACTATAAAATAATTTGTTTGTGATCACATCTCTTAAGAACTTTCAGACCATGATATATGTCTCTAGGTATTTATTAATCTATTTTTTAATGCACAGGGCCCAAATTTCACATCTTTTGAATTATTTCACATTTTCATTTTCTAAAGTGCAGATCTAATTGGGATTTGGAGGACAGGAGGGAGAGTATGGATGAGTAACTTTCATGAACTATGGGTAATTTTGTAGCCACAACTGAACCTAGTGGTTTAGATTTTTTAGAACCATGGGTTTAGATTTGAATTTTATATATCAGCAAAGAAAATCTAGTTGTGAAATTCAGAAATATATTTGGAAATGGTCTCTTTCATTCTATCTGGGTTTGCATTAAAAATTTTGTCTAGAATAAATAAGGAATGAAGAAAGTTGAACAAATTACATGAATATATGGAGTTAAAACATGGTTAGATTAAGATTTATTGCGTGTGTGTGTCTGTCTCTTCAAACTATGTGGTATATGGGTTCAAATCAGAACCTAAGTATATCTTGGGTTTGTAAGGTTTTTAAATCATTACCTACATGAAGCCATAACCTATCATTAATCTCAAAACAGGTAGTAAATCATATCAATTCATCTTACTACTCTTTATAGTTGTGAAGAAATTCTTCTGAACATGGCCTGAGAATGACCAGTAGAGTCTTGTCAGTCTGAGTCTTCTCACACAAAAGCAAAAATCATTATAATGGAGTGCTAACTTTATGACCAAGAAATGCAAATGGAGTTACTGCCACCAGTGCTTTCACCTGTGGCAACAGGAGGATCCCAGCAGGGCCATTTGGCTTTCCAGTGGGGATGGGGTAAGATCATAGCATAAGAGCATAAGACACCTATATCATTACATGCCTTAAGCTTTTAATTGCTTTAATCCACTTTCTGATGAAAGAAAGGTGTCTCTCAAGAAGCTAATGGAGTTGGACCAAGATGTATTTACTCTGAAACATTGATAAGAAATGCTTATGTACTGAGTAGTATGTGAATCTAAAACAGCTGTGCACTGAATCTAGAGAAGGCAGTACACAGCCCTATCCAATGAGATGCTGAAGATGCAAAGCTCTTCTTTATGTTACAGTTCAGGGCCCTAGTTAACTGCTGCCACAGGATATTTGTCATAAAATAGAATACCAATTACATTCATGTACTCGTCATATCTGAGAAAATACATCAGTTTCAATACATTTATTATTCTATGTAGGCTGTATTAGGACGTAACAATTCTCTGCAACACTTCCAGAGTATTTAATCAATAGACATTGAGCTGCAGAGGTTATTGAAAACATTGTTGAAACATAAATCAGAAAAAAGTGGAGAGATTTGTGATGGCCTTGGGGAAAAAAAAATTAGAGGAGAAATAATATTTTCATAGGTGTGGCCCTTAGTTCTCTGTATTACAGGATGAAAGACTTGAACTTTGTTCTCAAGTTTGATTTCTTACTCTAAGGTTTTCAGATGAATATGCACAAATTTTCCCTCTAGATCAGATACACTGAAATAGAACCGATTTGAATTAAAGATGCAAAAGAAATAGCACGGTTTTGGTCTAAAATTTTACTTAGTTACCAAGGAGCTAGTAATTTCTAGGTGTATTCTTTCTGTAGTGAATTATTTGATGGAAACATGACTGAAATACATCAAAGAAAGTTTGGGGAATTCCCTACCTGTTGCATATCAGTGCACATTATACCTTAACGCAGCATCAGATAAAAGTTTCAATACCATGAAATGCAAATGGAAAAGGGAAATGAATGCATGTATTCCCTTAACTCATATCGTTGTATGTATCCATTAAGTTTACCTAAACAGTTTTCTAGGGGCATGATGTTTCCTTGCTTATGTCTTCAGTTGTTCACTGGTAGTTATGGTCAGATCAATTAATATTATCAGATCAATTAATTTTAATAGTTTTGTACCATTGCATAGCAAAGTTTCGCTTTTCCTAAATCATGTTTCAATTGAGTATCATGAATAAAGACCATGAAACATGAATCCTTATGTCTCAGGACATGGAAGTAAGACTTATTTTAAAATTTTTAAAAACAGGCAGATGGCAAAGGATCTTATAGTATATTTAGACCACCCAACATTAGAAATTCCAAGCTGGCTATGAATGGTCTGGTCTGGTCTGTCTGTATCAGGAAATAAATTCGTATCTTTGTGCAGTAATGCAGGTCCTGAAAGTTGTACCAAGAGTAAATTTACAAGGGGGAAGGCAATAAGAGGGTTGTGCTTTTCTTGACACAGGTGATATGCTCATTGCTATTCACATAATACGGTAACAAGTGTGTGCCTGTGCATGACCACAAACCAATTCCATGCAGTTGGCACAAGGTCTAGTTCTGTTTGTATGTAGATTAACAGGAGCCATGCTCAGACAAAATAACCTTGCCTCACAGCAAAGCAAAGTATCCTCCTGTTGTCCCAGTTAGTGCTGCCAGTTCCAGAGCTCATTACTTCAAAGCTCACTTGGATGGCACCTCTGTTTCTCCCCAGTTCTCCACCATATGCTGTAGGTACACTTAACATTCTCTCATGGGTTTGAAATACCATGATTTACCTTTTCATTATTATTTGATTTCTAAATGTTGACCACCAAATCAAAATTTCTGCAAAAATGACTACTCCCACCCTCTTCCCTCTTGAAGGCTTTAATAAAGAAGGTTTCTTCCCCTCCTTTACATTCACATGTAGATCTTGATAAATTCATAATTAGCTTTAAATTGCCAGTTATTCTCAGTCTTAGTGACTTCATATCTTGACATATTCTCAAATGTGGGGAAATCCAGATTCATATGCTATAAGATTGTGTCGAGGTATGAAAGACTTGCATAAGGCTTATTCTTTTATCTGTTACGTTCATTGCATAAAACATCACACATTTTTTTTCAAACCCCTTTTTCATTGTGACCCGGTTTTGATTTCTTCTGCAAGTTCATAAAGGAGAGTTGAGTGAGATCACTTGGAATGTCTGTGAAGAATAGTCACCCAAAATACAAGTAATTAAATGATAATTTATATGTCATGAATTAATTAATCTGGGAACAGGATCTGCAGTAAAACTCCTGAATAGCTCAGGAAAATGTTGTCCTGTTGCCAACCTTCTTTGTGACTTCTTTGCGGCCATATGAATCATACATCAAAATCACAGTGCAAAGTAGTCAGTGTAACTTTAGGAGAAAACAAATTCAAAGTCTACTAAAATTTTCATTGAATTCAGTTATTTGCAGGATGAAATGACTGGTCTCTGTGTGTCCAAAGGACAGACAGAACTGTTATAATTCTTAGCATATCTAGATAGAAAAGATTAGGCCAAGCTCAGCAAGTGAACTGTTAGCCTTTTGAATGAGGAATAGCCTCTTAGAGTCTGCAAAGATTCCCTGACACATTTAGCAAGAGAAAATTGAGTCTTGGGTCCCATCCTGATTCCTGCTTTGGTCAGTGCACTGTAACACCTGAAAGCTAGGATGTTTACACAAGGTGAGCTATTCACCCCCTCTCCTATGCTACTGTGTTTCATTAAATTGTTGTGTTTTCAAAGGCTGTTTTACCACTTTCTACCCAGCTTTATTCCAGTTTTGCAATTGTATTTATAAAGTTTTTCAAATGTACTAAGTCCATGGGATAAAAGATGTTTCATTAATGTAGCAATAAAGATTAACACAGAAATATTGTTAATATGGCTGTCTGAGTTAATGATTTTAGAAGCTTTACTGACTGGGAGTTAAGTGCTCGGAGTTGAGTGCTGAGGTTTCTCAGACTTCTCTGTGCACGTCAGCCCCTAGGAATAGAGTCTTGCAACATTTATTTTCAGCTTCTACATGGTGGTTAACTGGAGTGCCGAGTTCTGCAGGTCCTCCTGTGATAGCAGGAGCTAATGAAGCTGCTCTATTTTAAAGAGCTTCTTAATCTATGTTAATACAGTGAAGATTATTATAGAAGCAATAATAATCATAGAGAAATTGATAATGACTAGAAATCAATGTCTGGCTTGTTAATTATAAAGCTTTTACTATAAAAAGAAATCATTTAGCAACTGCAATTAACCAGTTAGGAAGAATTTTTATTAGAAACTCCATTTAATGGGTCTTGTGGTTTTTAATGTACTGGCTGAACCATCACTATTTTAACTCTAAATCCCTTCTCTATTTTGATGGGTGGGATGCAAAACTAGGTGAAGATTAAAACTTTCTGGGTTTTTTTTGTCTTAACAGAACAAAACATCTTTGCTTTCATGTGCAGCCATTTACCAAGACACTGCTTTGTAAAGGTACATGCATAGAGCTCATGTACAACAGGGGTGCCTTTCCTTCCCAAGGAGGTAGGATCGAGTGCCACTGAAAACCCAACAGTAAGGGTTCAAGGGGGACCCAAACTCTCCAACCTCCCAGAAAATAATTAAAATAAAGGAAATAGAGGCTGTTGCAGGGCCAGTTTATGTAAAGGTGCTTAAGCAAATCTCTGAGTATTTTTTCCCCTTTTCACAGAGCAAGAATAGGCTGTGATTACATTTCAGTTCTAAAGAACGGCTGAGTGACTGAAGGTTGATCTAGTTTTTCCAGCTGTGCTATTTGCTCTATTAAAAGATATTCTCTGTCTTTAGGTTTTCTCTTTAAAAGGATATGTCTGGTTCTGCTACAAACACAAAATGCTGGCCAGATTTACTTGATTTCTGTAATTGTACATGTTGCTTTAATCACATCTAAGTTCCTTTTCCAAATTTCTTTGAGTCAGTTTATATTGTTTACCCTGGAAAATTTCAGGTTTGACATGGCGTTTACATGAAATGATGATGAAACACAGAACTATTGATTTTGTTTTGCCTCTTCAGGATTATTAAAATCTCCTAGCTAACAAAACTAGACTGGTAGTAGCCTTGTTGTGTTGAAAATGTCTAAATTGGTCACAAGAAAATTGATGTGCATTGCTTGCATCATTTTGAATTATTACTGTGCTTTCTCCCTCAGTTATATATCTTGGGTTAGTTAGGAGCTGAATCGAAGGTCGCCTAAAGTTTTAGTTTGTTCCAGAATAATCTCTGAGAACTTGATGGAGACTGGAGTTGCACTTGAAATGCCTGACGTGCAAGGCTTGGAAACCCACTCTCCTAACAAACAGTGGTGCTCTTGAAAAGAGGCTGAATGTATCTGTCACGTTAAGGGTGCAAGAGAGATGTTTGCCTGCCAGAGACCAAGGGCTTGCACTGAGCAGCTATGCAAAGTCAAAAAGTACATCTGAGAATTCTGTCTCAGAACCCTGGCTACGGGGCTTGCACTGAGAAGCAGTTACCTTTTTCAGAGCCCAGTTAAGGACCTACGCTGAGACAGTTTAAAATTTGAACAGCTTTGATTTATTAAAGCAACAGAAAGGTTTGGAATTGCTGTTGATAACTGCACTAACTACAGAAAGGATATTTGAGCTCAAGACAGTAATTCCTGGGTAACACACAATGCAGGCAGAGGTGCAGACCTGAGTAATAGCACTAACAGGTAATAGAAATGCTAGGAAAAAGGTATAGCATATACTGAAGGCACAGTTCTTGCCAAGAAGGTGTCCCTGTGTTGGGTGTAGGAAGTACAGCCTGTCAACCATCTATGCTAGACTTTACAGTCTTCTAACTCCCCTCCCCCCGAAAAAATACATTCTCTTTATGATTTTTACATCCTAATTCTGTCTGTCCCTGCCTTCTATGTGATGTTTAGCATGTTTAGAGCGAGGTGTTGAGTAATACAGTCATATATGCTTAGCATGTACTCTGTTACACTTATTAGCATACTAGGGGTGTAAACTTTTTTTCTGTTAATTAAGCAAAAGTCTCTGCTTGGACACTCTAGCCTTCAAGATTTATGTAAGACTTGTTCGCTCCTGTTGGTTTAGGTAAAACAGGACCATCTAATCTTCACAAGGCTTCCCCCTTCAGCTGTTTAGCTGCCAGCTTAGCAGTTCTCCAGCCCTAGCTATAGCACAAGATTCTCATGGTTGTAAACATCTCAACCTTTCACTTGAAGTGCACTAAATTAGCTGTATTCCTGCCTCACAGCAAGCTAGGCTGTTAGCCCACATCATCAACACCGTGACTACAGTCACTGAACACAGAATCTCAAATCACACATGTATAAAATCAATGCTGGGGGTATCCCAGTGTACTTCTCTTCCTCTTTACCCAGACGAGTTTCAATTTCCATCCTATCTGATGTTATATGCACCTGATGGATCAATATATGGCTTACTATAGCTTTATTACAGGATAATAAGACACAAAACATACCACTGTAAATATTGCTGAATTGCTATATGGATAGCACAGATAGATATACATAGACAGCATGCCCACAAAACTTCCAGTTCCTATTAGAGCTGCAAAGTTTTGGACTTCAGAGGCTTCACTTGAACTTCTGAGTGCTTTTCACAGTGGCGATAAAGGATGCTTCTGCTTTGCTTCTGCAGAGTTATGATGGGTTACAACCTCTGCATGCTAACTGAAGGTATTTATGCAACCTCGTTATGTCTCTAACTTAAAGATTTGACTGCACACGTTTGCATTGTGCATGGGTGTTCTTACTTCCAAATCTACTGAATTTTGTAGCCTACTTCCCTGTCTAACTTCAAGATTTAAAAATACCCTGGGTATACCTGTATTAAGCTAGCAAATACAGGACTGCTACTGGATCCCTCCAGGGCTTGCTACTTAATACTATAGGAGACATATGAGACACATTGCATACCTAAAAATAAAGACAATCTGCAACATGAAACAAAGCTCTATTCATAAAAGACCATATATTTTATCTAAAATTTCCAGATGATTTATGATTTTTTTTTTCTTTTTTCTTTCTTTTTCTTTTCCTGCTTCAGTCACTGTTATTTACCTAGGGGTTTCGTGTAAGCAATTGGTGTGTCAAAACTTAGTTTTCTGATAGAGAAATGGATCAGAGAATCTATGAGATTCTCACAGAAAAGAATTTGTGATGTGTGTGTACAAGTCTAATTAAGAAAACTAATGCTAAAGTGGTTCTTGCTTATCTACTGAAGCTACGAGAAATGTTTGTGATGAAACAAGAAGCTACATGAGACCTGTCTAGGTTATCTTTTTCATTTGTAAGATGAAAATCACATAAGGTCTGACAAAAGGTTCGTGAATCTCTTGAGGAAAGCTGGTGCCAAGTGGCTTGGGTTTGTTTTGTTTTGTTATGTTTGGCTGGGCTTTTTTTCTTTATATGTTTGGAGGTTTTTTTATTACTGACAGTTTTTTTAATGAAAAAATATTTGAAAATTCAATAAGAAAGGAGTCTATGTAAATGTAACAATTATGCACAAACAGGGAGACAAATACTGCTTTGGGCTTTTAGACTTTGGTGTTCTGTTTCGATTTTTTAATACTTAAGGATTGGCTATATTATTATAGGTATTTTCTTTGAATGATACCATACCATTAATACTTATTAATATATTACTATTTAATTTCTTTTTCTCAAGGTAGACCTTATTTCTAAGTATGAATATTTGTCTCTGCATGAATCAGATATTTAGAATAAATAGCTGAATTAAAACTTCTAAGTAACATCAACAAACTGTGTTCATACATTTGTTCAGTAAAAAGGTATTTAGACTTAAGAAAATGGGAATCTGATATACACTTATTTTCTGAAAAATATTTGATAGCATTGAGCCAACAGCTTTAGCAACGCTGCTTGTAAGAACCCCAAGCTGAATTTTCCTTCCTTGTCAGATTTCTCTTTCAAGTGGTTATAATCTGTTATTTAAGACTTCTCAATTTTATTTCTTGATTTTTAAAATCTGAAAACAGAACCAAATCCTAAATGACCATGTGAGTGATGATAATGATAGCATTCCTAACTTAGAGTCTTTTGAGTGGAAAAAAGCTTAGTGCTGTTCTTTGGGGGTTTTGTTTGTTTGTTTGTTTGTTTGTTTTTTCCCCTCAAAGAAAGCATTCAGATAGCTTAGTGTTTTTTATTAACTTGGAGCTCTAATAGTTTATGTAAACTATAAGATGTTGTGCTTATTGGGATGCTTACTATCAAAATATTCTGCAGGACCCTGCCTGGAAAACCTGGTAGAGAATTATTAAAATCATTTCAAATTATGCATCTTTCAGAAAACACAGAAGCTTCTCTGGGTAGATCTCAAAAACTTAATGAATAATTTGTGTCAGTTTTCAGGGAGGATGCTGCTATGAAATATGGAGGCAAAAGCAAAATAACTACTGGGAGCAAGGATGTGAAACAGAAATGTATTCATCTGGGTTGGAAATGAATAAAATAATATTGCGTTAGTGGGACTAGGTAATCTCCATCCCAGAACTGTACAGGAAATTGTGCCTTACAAAGTAGGTCCAGTAGAATGCAGTTTTAATAAACCATTTGAGCCAACAGTGGTACCATCTGACTGGAAAACAGCAAATGTAATATTCATACTGGGAAGGATTATGAAAGGATAATGCCAGCATTATTACCTTTGAAGATTTTCCCTATCTCTGGCCAAACTACAAATCTGGTTTGGACCAGAGTATGAAAAAGCCTGCCAGCAGAGAACAACAGTGGACCCTAATGGGAATAAAGGGACTATCCTTCAGAGAAGGAGTTGTCTGAGACCCAGGTCCTCTTCAGGGAGTAGATATCTGAAAAAGCTAGGGCCATCAGTTGTCAGGATACAATAAGGATTTGTAAACTAGGTAACATGGAAAACCACGTGTTTTGTTTTGTTTTGTTTTCTCTAAATAAATTAATCACAATTACATTAATTTTTTGCAAGACAAAAGAGAAAAAAAAAAAATCCCAAATCTCAACCCTCTTAGATTTTGGAGGACTCCTTTGCCACTGTATATAGATATTAAAGCTGCCCAAAAGAAGAACTACAGGTGCCCAGACTATTTCAATCGGGTAGAATAACACCAGTAAACTTCGGACTGCAGTAGCCCAAGCCCTCTTCTTCACAGAGGAGAGCTGTGAGCACTGCTGCTCCAGACACATGTGCAGAGACAGGAAAGGAAGCAGCAGTGAAAGGATCCCCCCTGCCTTGACTGTACTGAGACATGCCAGCTTCCTACTGTGCTGTGGCAGATATGCTTAGAAGAGATCCTGTGACACTAGCTTTGTGGATGTTATGGTACACAAAAGGATGGATAGCTTAGGAGTCAGACATTGGAAAAAGTGGCAGACCAGGGCATAGGAGGTTCTCTTTTGCTTCCCTTGGAAAACTGTGGATGTTACTGGGGGCAGTGGCTGCACTAGGGAATTTTCTAATATACTTATGCTGACATAGTCTTCTCTGTGGATATCCTTATTCTGTGGTAGTGATCTCCACCTGGAACCTTTCTCACTGATATAACTCCTAGACAAGACCATAGTTTGTAATGTGCCTCAGTTACCCATCTATGAAATGAAAATTATGGCACCTCCATCCCTCACAGAGATATCATTAGGATTAAATGCATTATAGACTGTGAGGCACTCAGGTATTGTAATTTAGTCCTAGAAGTACGATAAGGTGCAGAGGAGAAAAAATGTATGCCTCCATAAATCATAGCTCTAGCGGTGGCATGTCAAACTCATGGAATGCAATCAGATGAGCTCAGATTGAGTCTTGGTCATCAATGGTCCAGCTTGTGTCAGATCTTTCCAGCTTTGAATCCTTCTCCATAGTTTAGAAGGTGGGAGAGTGGGTCAGAAATAAATCTGGAATTGGCTTCCACTTGTCTCTGATACTTTGATTTTAATTCTTAAAGAGGGTGATGGAGAGAGTAGAAGAATGCCTTGTTAGATGGGTGGCCAGATGAACTACATGGAACTGTGAAAAACTGACCAGAGAGATTTTCTAAGGACAAATTTAAGTCTTTGTAACTAAAAGTGTTTCCAGTCCTTTGGATGCTGTAGTGAAAAGTTTCACACAAGAACTCCAGTAATTCAAGATGCATAAATTGGGAAGAGATACCATAGACCACAGAGATAACAGTGTGTATCCCTGGGGGCCCTCCTGAGCAGGCCACTAACAGACAGATGCAAAAGATAGTGAATGCCACCATTCTGATAATAACAACATTGAAAGAAAGGGAAAAGATTTTTGTCTCCTATTGATGAGGGGAGACAAGAGCTCAGGACCTCAGGATCTGAGGGTCCAGACAAAGAAAGGAAGGAGTGTTGGAAGGAGGAAGAAATTTGGCTGCAGGGTAGACAGAGGAGGTCAAATTATTAACCTCTTATACAGAGTTCTCCCAAAGAAAAGTTTATTGCTATATGCCAAGCTCCTGCTATAACGTGCAACTCCTTTACCCCTAATTTTCCTCCACCTTCAGAGGCCTGACTTTGATAACTCCATTTGGAGGTTGGTGGCAGGTCAGATGAGCTGCCAAGATGTTGGCCGATGGTCACTGATTTTTGGGAAGTGGCTGTTTTACCCTGCCTTGATGCTGCAGAATGAAGCAGCATGTGACGGATCTGTTGTGCTGCCACCTTAGGGTATGTACTCCTGTGGCCCACTTATACCTATGGCTGCAAAAATTCTTCTGCAAAACATGTAAATCCTAGCCACCAGAAGGATGTGGACCCTGCAGAAGATGAGTGCACAGTTATGATCTGAAGTACAAACCTAAAACTGGAATTATTAGAGACAGGTGAGAAAGCAGTAGCACATACAACTTTAACATAGCCTACTCTTCTCCACAGGTGTCACTCCATGAGACTGCATCTAGATTTGGGATTTTCCCCTTGTTTTAAGGATTTGGGGTGGTTAAGCATGTGTTGGTTGAATTTGGCTTAAATTATTTTTAAATGATAATCAAGAACTATTACAGAAAAGAGAAATCTTTGAGGCACTGTCAAGATAGGAGAACATAAATAAGCTGTCCTCTGCTCTGCTCAGTGGTCTCAGTGGAGCAAAAGAGAAGAATCAGAATAGACCTAAACTTGACAATCTTCCAGCCTGTCCTTCAAGTCTTATTTTCTTCAGCTGCCTGTTCCTATTCCAATACCTTCTCATCTGGTTTTGATCTGTGTAAATAAAATTTCTGTCTCTGCCTTACTTCTTTTTATTGTTTCTATGAAAATGGAAAGTCCATTTAAATTCACTGCTATGCTGGATCTCACTCCCTGCTGAGCAGCTGGGCTTAGCATTCCTGCCTGCCTTGAGATCTGTGGATAATCCTTTTAAACTGAGGTTTGGGGAGATGGAGTTACTTCTAAAGTGTTTGCAAGTGACAGGGATTGGGGGAGGCATTTCAGGTTGCAAGCAAAGGGACCTACATGCTTGTTGTTACAAATAGAAGAGGAGGTTGGCATGGCTGTCCATCTCATTCCAGCAGCAGCGTACAGTAAGGCAATGCTTCTTTTATTTTATATGGAGTTTTGGCCCTAAAGTTTATCCCAGCTGGGAAGTCGAAACAGAAAGATTCAATGTGGACAACTGCAGGGGAAAATAGTTCCATGCTAACACTTCTGTGAGTCTTTGGGAGCACATAGCAGGAGTTCAGCAGGACCCTTTGCAGTACAAGTGACCAGAGCATGTGCCACCCATTACAGCTTCTAAACTTGCATAGAAATGTGAACTGATGCTTTAAGCCCTTTTCTCTGTGCATCAGAAGTGATTTCATTTCAGGTTATTGTGAAAAATTACAATAATTAGATTGATACTCTTGAGTTAAAAGTTACATATTTTTTCCATGCTTATTGTAAATGCTAGCTGGGATGGCAAGTAAGAGGCTGGTCAGAAAGATGTCTATGCATGTGTACGTGTTCATATACATTTCTGTGATTGGACACTACTGTGTGTACTGAAAATAGAAATATATTAACACAGAAAATGTTTTGGCCTCTGTAGAATTGATGCAATAATGTTATTTGCTTTATGAGTATGCTGAAAAACTAACTTTTATCCTGCTGTAACGTACTTTCTGCAACTCTCAAACAGAAAAAGAGATGGACTAATGAGGTGAAATACTAACTCTGCAGTGTAAGAATCACTACCCATAAACAAGTTTGTTCATTTTAAACCAATATTTTCATTCTGTCAACAGCAAATAAACACTTTGCCCTTACTGTAATGCTAAGAATGGGACAGCTCATGAAAATTTAGTACTGCTATTTTTTTTAAGATGCTGTCAAGTGGGGGCAAAGGCTGCTTTGATGCCACCTTCTGAGTTTTCTGATTACTGTGTGAATTAAGAAAAAAGGCTCTGGAGACCTCACTGGATTTGTTTTTTGTTGGTTTGTTGTTTGGGTTTTTTTGGTTTTGGTTTTTGTTTGTTTTTTTTTTTCATGGTTTTGCTGTCCAGTCCAAAATGTACTCCTGAAATAATAACTTTCCCAGCTCTGTGGTCCACAACAGTGTTTGCATCGGTAATTTTGCACAAATACTAAGTTTGCATTAACTTGTGGTTTCCAGAGGTTCTTATTTTGAGTTTGCATTTAAATCAGGCACCCCACTCCCTGGAGTCAAGCAAAATTCATCTCCCCCAACAGCCCCACCTATTAGGTTAGAACTATGCAGAATGATACAACCATTAATCAGATTTGCCCCCTACTTTTACTTGCCCCTCACCATCCAAAAGAAGTCCTAGACTACCCAGATTTTCAATGATGTTGCTTACAGGGAATAGTTCCTAGCTTACAGTGTCCCCTGCATCGTGTCCCAGTGCCATCAGGTAGTGGGTGCAAGCCAAAATGCACCCATGACAGTGCGGACACTGTGGCCAAGCACTGACAGCCTTTGCCTGAGCATTAGCTCCACTTAGTCTGTGGATATAAACATAGTGGTTGAGCCTCATCATAAGTCATCCTTACTAAATTTGCTGGACATTGATTGTGCAAAGTGTAACACTGAATTAGTGAAATAGTAGCTCATCCCAAGAGAGTGATGAAGATGTACTGTCTATATAGCTTGTGTATGATAACAAAGGAGATACATACAGCCTGCTTCCACCTGAAGCACTTGCTGAGGTTCCCCAAACACACCACAAAGCTCTTAACCTGGGTGGAGTTTTGGATGCCACTAGGCCTCCAAACCAGTCATTTCCATTCCATCTTGCTTCTGTAAATGTTTAGGGTGTTACTCTGCTCATGTATGTGATTGTCCATGGGAGTGTTCCAGAACCCAGCTAGGTGTGAGAGCAGAATTAGCCACTTGGACTTGTAAAATTTTTTAGCAGTATGTTCAGAATTCACTACAGTTACAGAATTCAAAGTAGTCATGAGCATTTGCATGTCTGAAGAGTGTTAGGTAAGATGTCTCAGTGTGTACCAGATACTGTTTAATTTTATTCATGTCATGGAATAATTGAAAATGTCAGTGATGTGATGTACATAATGTGGGTAGCCAGGACATCTAGGGAATAACAACTTTAAAACAAAGAAGTACATTTTTTTCAGTTAATCAACCTAGGAGGTTTGGATATGCCTCATTTTTATTAGATCTTGTTCTCCTTAATTCCTTTTTCTTTTTTTTTTTTTTTTTTTCCTGCTACATTGTTTTTGTTTCTGGCAGGAGAGCTTCGATATACTTATGCCTTATATGTAGACAAATGTATTTACAACAGAGTGTGTATAAAAGTAATCAATATTTAAGCACTTTAGATTTAAGGAGGAAAAATACCCTTATCAGTTTTACCAATGGCATCCCCTCTTTCAAATTGAAAAATACAGATAAGAGTTTTTTCAAAGTAGTCTGTGGGTGTTGTACACAAAACTCCTAGAAGGCAATTCTTCCTCTGAGTTAAGGGGAATTCTCTCAGCTGCTGGGTTTTATGTCTCTATGATTTTGTCCAAAATTTCACTGAGTAGGGAATGTGCATGTCCATTAGTTTCTGAAGGATTTAGTGATCTGTTTTCTACTGAGTTATACAAACTGGGTTTTGTGGCGTTTGCAAATAAGAGACTGAAAGGCAGTCTTCTGTTGAATTGAATTGTGTTTTGTTTAAGTCGTGAACTGTTTTCATTCATGGTAATTCCAAATAATAACCCCACTTTTTCTTTATAATATGGGAATGCAGAACCCTATTTAACAAAATTCACTAAGTTACTAAAAAGACTGAAAGACTAAATACTAAAAAGTATAAATACAAGAGGTATTCATCCAGATACTTGGATTAGTGTTCAGAAAAGCTAGCTGACAGCCCTCATGAACTGCCCCACAAATACATGTTGTATAACTAGCATATTCCAACCTCCAAATGCCTTTCATGTCAATATGAGAGATACCATCAGGCACTCTGAAAGCACCAACCTATTTATAAAGATACCATCAAAAAACCTGCCTGATGCAGCTGACTTATGAATCAATTATCTGGACTTCACCAATGATATATCTGTTCTGAATTTTAGAGCCATATGTTTAGAGCAACACTGTACACAGGTAGGCTATTCAGCATCCCAACAGGGTTCTTATCTTCATGTATAGGCCTGTCAAAAAGAGGGAGAAAAATATCCTAACTGTAGGACCTGTTTCCCAGAAACAGTTTGTTAAAGGGGGGAAAAAAAAAAAAAAGGTGGTTTGTGGATATCAAGTTATATATAACTGGAGGTAGAAGGAGAAGATTGATCAGGAGTAGCGTGTATGGAATTGGCGCTGACAGCAGACAATAAATTAAATTTACTTGAAAACTACTGAAGATGTTCAGTCAGATTTGTATTTTTAAAGAATTTTGTCTTGACTGTTTAAATGACTTAATAGGGAGACAATTTTTTAGCAAAGAATTTAAGCTATTGAGAGAAAGCATAAACAGTCCAACTTTGCAAAGAATTCCGCATATATTTCTGCTGACATTAAGGCCCAATGAACAATTTCACAAAGGCAACCATCTCAACTGTCATGTCTTGGTTGTGGTGTTTTGTTTGTTTGTTGGGTTGTTTGTTTGTTTGTTTGCTTGCTTTGTTTTGTTTTTGTTTTATTTTGTTTTCCCCTCAATTCAGGCACCAATTCTTTGGTCCCAAATTGTCTTTCCCTTTTGAGATACATTTGCAAATTCAGTGCCTTTATATCAGTGTGCTTATGCTCTGTTAGAGATTTGTTGCTGCTCTGATAAATCTGTATTGAAAAGGTAGATAAAGGAGGTTTGCGAAACTTTTCACATGCAGGACCTTACACCAGTTGTTACTTCTTGCATTGTCCTTACAGCTGGAGGCTCTAAGTTATAGCAATGTAAAGAGCGAAGCGCCTTGTCCTGGGCTGAGGTTGGGTGTACAAAGTGGCACAGGTTGCTAAAGCAACTTATCCAAGGTCACTCTTTCTCCATTTCAGTTTAATTTGTTTACTTCTCTGAGGAGATTAGGATGTTGAGCTGCTGAACTGAGTATTAACATTTTCGGAGTTCTCACGGGAAGTCTAAGTTGTTACACACCAGCAACAAGAAGTGACATAGCTGGCACGTCGTACCAGCCCATGGGAGACTGCACATCTTCCTTGCTTTAAGAGTCATATCTGCATGTAATCAGTCAGAAAAATATCCTGCCGTATTACATGACACAACTGGTGTTCTTCACTAGCAAATAGAATAACTCAGAAGAAAATAGCAGGACTGCGTAAATAGTTGGCAAGTGGACTTACAAAAATATGACAAGTCTTAGATTGTAATTTCATATATGATACTGAGCTGTATTTTTCTAAAGTTACTGGACAAAATGATTATGTAGCTTGAGACAGATTTTCAGAGGATGGGTGTTTCGTACTTGAGCAAATCAAGTCTTCTGAAAAATGTAGCAAACTGCATCTACCTACCCCTTCTGCTTCCACTCCCCCTCCCAAAAAAAGCAAACACATGGAAGCTGTACCACTAGCTTTTTGAAGATCTGAGCTACTAACTAGGTGTAACTGGTGACTTTCTATGTCTTTTTGTGATTGGTAACTGTATTTAGCATGGGAGAAGAAAAACTACCTGAAAAAACAGCTGTAAATCTAAATTTCTTTTGCTAATATAACAGATCGCTGCAGATTGTAAAATGGACATGGGCTCACACTTGTAAAATATGAATGTACTGATAATTTGAGGCAATTGATATTTGGGTATGGATTTGAAACTCTGGCTTGGGAAAATTTGCTCTTTCTCATTAACTAAGCAATGCCAGTTTCCTGGAAGCTGTATTCATTTAAAATTGGTGATAATTCAGTCTCTAACCACACATAACAACTTAAAAAACAAGATGCCACATGATACTATTTAGTCATGGTTTCTGTTTCAACTACATATAACTTTCTACAGGCAGGAAGTTTAAAGACAACCTCTCACTAAAGGAAAAACAACCAAAGGAGAAAAAAAAAAAAAAAAAAAAGAGGTTACTATAAATATTCTCATCTGGTGACCTTTTCTGCATATGAAATATATCATTTATGTTGAAGTAAGACTCTTTTGTGTGGACGGAGATTATCCACCACAAAATCCCAAAAGAGATCTGAAATGGTCCCTAGGTCATGTCTTGAGCCTTTCTACATAGGGTTAATTCTAAACTTTATTAATAACTTAGGATTTATAAATGGTATACATGCTGTATGAGACAGGTCAGGTGCCATCCTCCTGCAAGGGGCTCTGTACCCAAGCTCCATCCCAAGTCAGTAGGAAGCTGCAAGGGCTTTAGAGCACCTCTGCATTCTAGCCATTAAAGCATTAATGGATTTGAGGAATTAAATAGCATCAAGCATAGCAAATATTGACCTCTCCTCAGAAAATATTTACCTTCTCATTTATTGTTGTATGTCCCCTGCACTAGGATGATATGTTGACATTAGCAGCTATGATTTGCTAGGTGCACTAATGTTCTAAACTGACAAACTCAGCTATTTACTTAAAGGCCCCTTGGATTGATTTCTAGAAGCTTTACTTGTACAGGCATCTGTTCCTTGTTAAAATGTCACTTTGTTTTTAGATATTTCTGGCTTTATAGCATAATTTTGAGCCTCATTTATTTTATATTAACAACTTGCCAATTTTGTGAGTAATAATATAGCGAGTGTTCGTATACATGAGGCATGTTGTAAGCTGAACATTTCCAAACCTTGTTTACAGAAACATTTGAAGTAGCACACAAAATTTGCTTACTGGGAAACTGAGGTATACAGCTGTAAGGGATTCACTGTAATAGGTTTTCACAGCAGCTAATCCCCCTTTCATAAAAGACTTAAGGCCTTAGTCACTTGAAAAGTGTGGTGTTGGGATTCCATGGAGTCAGGAGTTCTGACACACTTATTTTCTATATAGAATCTGTGTTTCCTGATTTCCAGAACCTGGATCTACAGTCTAACAGCAATTGTATATTTCTCATATCTCTTTCTCTGCCCATTGCTAGAACTCCTAAGTATTTCTTCTGTAGAATAGTCAGAAAGGAGAACAAATTCTTCCTGTCATAACTCTTTATTATGCAAGAGCTGTTCTATGTTTGAAATTAGGATAAACGTTGAGTCTACTGTTTAACATTCTCATGTTGTGTTTTGGCTCACCTTTACCTACCCATTTGTGACGCTCAGAGGAAGCTGGAAGAAAGAATTGGAAAGAGACAGGGTGAGCTGACAGAACTTGATCAGGCCAATTACACATTCCCTTGCTGTGATTTGAAACAAACAGTAGCACAAATGCCAGATATACCCTGCATTCTTGGGCTATCCAGCTTTAAAAGCCTGTCACTAAAGCTCAGACTATAGAAACACAAGAACCGGTCAAGATGTGATTCATAAAATTCTTTATGCTTTCCTTCATAAAGATTGGCTGATAAAAATACCGAAGTCAAGGCTTAACACAGGTTTTACAATGAGGAAAATCTTAGACTTCTATGTCTGTCCCAAAGCCATGAACAGAAAAAGGGTTCTTCCCTTAAATCTCTCCTAGGCTGCCTGGAAAAACATCTGTTTTCTTCTTTAAAGACAAGCTTTGAAAAGATGTTGAAATGATTCACAGAGACAGAATCAAGCACAAGTTGGTACACAGGGTAATTATAGAGAGCACATGTTTTAATGCTGATAGTCTATTAAGTTTTATAATCTGAAATCAGTGACATTTGCAATAATTATTATTAATAGCCCAGTTTCTTACTAGTCATATTTAAATGAAGCTTTATGGCTTAACTAACTAATCAGCTTCTAATGGTGTATTATATTAGCCTAAATCATAGAACAGTTGGGTTTTTAGATGTGCATTCAGTAGCTATCGCTGCATATTATGCTGTAATATACTGTAAATAAGGTAAAAAATAACTCTTAACACTATTTACCCTAAATTATTCAGAAGTCACTAATGAAAAGCCCCACTGAAACCCAGAAAACAGTTTTTCATAAAGTAGTAGTAAAGACTGTGGCTGTTTGTGACTGTTCATTGAACCTGAGATTATGCAACCAAGAGATTTTCAGTAATTCCAGCACCTTGGGATCAAGCGTCTCACCACCTAAACCTTGCATAAGACATTTCCTAGATCATGTGCTACCACTGTTTCTATAGTGCTGACATCTTTGCTGGGAAGACGGCTGCTAGTCATCTGCAAGAAAATAAATGAGATTCAAAGCAACAACAATAATGCAGGGGAACATAGGCTTGTGAAAAATGAGTACAGAAAAGGACGATTTAGAAGACTCCTCTCAGAAACGAGTGGTGGGTGAAGGTGCTAATCTGCATCGTGGTCACACCTGCCAGGGATTTAATAACTTCATGTAGTTTTAAACTGAGGATCCTACAAAAGCTTTTCTGATGCAGCAAAGGCTGATATGCTTTAGAGAGCCAGTGAGAACAGTTTTTCTGAATAGAAAGGTGACACTTTAAGAGCATTTATTATTTATTTTTTCTTTTTCAAACTGTAATCAAAGGCTTTCCTTAGAAACTGTTTTATTTCTTAATAACCACACAGACAGCATTAGTTGGTCTCCTGTAATAGTTTAAATGTTAAATTAAAAGTAAAAAAGGTTTTCTATTCCTATTTTTTTGTTGTTGTTGATGTCTGGGTTTTTTTTAAGGTTATACAATATCCAGAACACCTTTCCTAAAGGTGCTTCTGGATTTGATGTAAACAGAGAATATCCAGTCAAATAGAAAGATAGATTAGAACCTCTTGTAACAATAAATGAAAAAAGTTCTTGAGAGCTAAGAAACTAATTGACTCTTTAAAGCCGCATTTCTCAAAGGAGTTACAATCCACAGGATGCATGAAAACAGCTTAGTTTTTTTCCTCACCTTTACTAACCTGGCATCTCTTTCTTTTTAACTTGCTTGTGTGTTTTGCACCTATTTTAAGTGAATTAAAGATGAGCAATTCTCAGAAGTAATGCATTTTCCATCAAGCCATTACTGCTTGTTTTCTCAGCATGTTCTGCAGATCTATCTAAAGAATGGATCCTGTCATTGCAAAAATCAATTGGCGTGCAAGGTGGTCAGCATTTACCAGCAACAGAGAGCTAGCACTGTAGGAAATATAGAGTGTAAAGGAGGTACTCAAAATATGTTTTTGTTGCTCTATATTTGCGTCTGTTAAATGGTGCTCTCTGTTGTAGGTAGATGGTGAATGTCAAGATTTGCATTTTCTGGATAGTGCATGCTACAATTCCTGATGGTAGCCGAGTACTTAGCACATCTGTCAATTTTGTGTCTTGACCTCTGTTTCTGCTACAAAAAATATGCTGTATACCAAATGTAAGTGGAGTGGGACAAGACTGTGTTTAGAAGACAAATGTCAGAGCTGAAGCAAAGGCAGAGTTATCCTATCACAATGGTTTTTTTGAATATCCTGTAACTGATATTCTAGATGTCCTTGTTTTTGTACTTAAGACATCTGGTTGTCCTAGCTTTCATTAAAAGTATACTGAAATCCTTTATAAATATCCTTGCAACAGGATTTTGCAAGGAAGAGGAAGAAGTTTGTAGCTGTCATACAACCAGACACGTCACCTTGACTATTCTTAAGGACTTGCCAGTGATTATCAGTATTGTCAGGTGATCCACAGAGAGTGTCCTCCTGGCTCATTGGCTTTCTTTTAGACAGGCAGAAATTTCCCCACTAGCTCAGAGCTTAGTAGCTATGCTATTTCCACTGCAGTTTTGAGATGTGTATGTAACAGGATCCTATGGCTGGACAGGATAGCTGGAAGTCATCTAGTCCAATCCCTGTTCCAATGAAGGCTAACTTTAGAGTTAGATCAAATTGCTCAGAGCATTTTACAGTCAAGTTGTGAACATCTCCAAGGACAGAAGTTCTACAGCCATTCTGGGAAACTCATTTCGATACTTAATCATTCTCATTGTTAATTTATTTCCTTATATCCAGTTGGAGTTTCCCTTACTGCCACTTGTGTCTGTTGAACCACATCCTTTTGCTGTGCGCTTCTGAGAAGAGGCTGGTTTTGTCTTCTGTATAGCCCCCTAGTAGGTCATTCAAATGAGCAATTAAATTCCACCTTAACCTTCTCTTCTCCAGGCTAAATAAACCCATTTCCCTCAGCCTCTGCTCGCACATCATATGCTCTAGCTCCTTAACCATTTTCATAGCCCTTTGTTTCCAGCCTGTTTCTCTTTCACTGGAGGGACAGCAACTGCACAGACTTCCAGAAGCAGCCACACAAGTGCCAAATAGAGGGCAATCTGTTCCCTTCTTAATCTGCTGACTGTGTTCTTATTAACACAGTCCAGGATGCAATTGACCTTTGCAGTGACAAGAGCACACTGCTGACTCATGTCCGACTTGTCCACCAACTCCTTTTCTGCAGAGTTGCCCTCTCAGCCACTCAGTCATAAGCCCCTACTGTTGTATGGAGCTATTGCATCTTAGATGTAGTCTGGACTTCGTGAGGCTCCTTGTTAGCCCACTCCACCAGGTTGTCCCTGTCTTTTTCCAGAGGTCTCTCTGAATGGCAGCCTCACAATGTCTCAACCCTTGTTGTCTCATTCACACACTTGCTGAGGGTGGGTTCTCTCCTGTTGCATGGGCTGTCAATGAAAATGCTATGTAGCATCAGTCCCAGTATCAGCCTCTGACAAATGCCTGCAGAAACCAGCCTCAGTTAGACTTTGAACTACTAAGCACTGTCCTTTGAGCTTGACTATCCCGTTGATTTTTCCATAGTCCTCCTGTCTAGCCCATCTCTTCAATGTGCTTTTGACTGTGTCAAATGCCTTGCAAAAATCAAGGTATATTGTATCCATTTCCCTGCCCACATCCACACAGACACCAATTTTATCACAGAAAGTGATCATGTTGGTCAGGAACTATTTTTTTCCTTGGTAAATATGCACTGGACATTCCTACTCATGTTCTCATTCTTATGTGTCTGGAAATGTTTTCTAGGGTGACTTGCTATGTAATCTTCATAGGGAATGAGGTAGGGCTGGCCACCTCAGTCAGCTGTCCACCACCCTGGTGCAGCTTTCACTGAGGATAGCTGGGAGTTGGAGGAAGGAGGATTGGGATCTTAACAAATAATCTTACAATGGCATAGTGCACAAAATATGAAAGCACATGCTGGATGCAAGTGTGCAATTGCCTCATCAGTGAAGGAAATAGTTGAGATAACTATTAGAAATGAAAAAGAAATATTCTACAGATTTACAGTCCATCTGATTTCTTTCATCACCTCTTTTCATGTTCCTAGGGTAAAAATGGAAAATCTTGGGCATCAAGAATTTCAAGTTCAATTCCTAACTTGGCTTTCCTTGCTTACAGATGTATCTGTATAAAATGAAGATCATTTTGTGACAGTGAAATGGGGCAAAGCTGAACATTCTAATATTGAATAGTTAGAAAAATTGCCATCAACAACTGGTTATTTCAGCAGAACATTTTTTTTTTTTCATTGCTAAAAGTATTATTGATTTCTGCTGTATTTTTTTTTCTCCCTTTGGAAAGTACAAAGCCCTTAAATAATTTGAGTTTTCCCTTATTCCTCAGAATTGCGGCATATGACTGATAACTGCCTTTAGAACTCCTAATAGCTAAATTACAATTATTATGCAAAGACCTACAATAGACAGTTATATGGATTGTTAAATGACTTTGCCTTTTTTGCAAACCATAATCATTTTCCTTTATTAGCTGAAGGATTTCATAATTTAAGGAAGATGAGAACCTATAAGTCACACTTTCAAATAAGGAACATGGATATTGCAAACATTAAATTCTCCCATAAAAATGTTAAGGCATCATTAAACTAGGATCAGATTAATACAATTCAGTCAACTCTAGATAGATATCTCCCGTAATAGGCTGCAACAATACCTAGTGATATAGGATGTATAAGATTTTACTACAATCAATTTATAAACCTATAAAACATACAGGTATCATTCAAAGCCATCATTAATTTTGCATGCCTTGTATTAAATCAAGTGAGTTTGGTAAGGAAAAATATTCCCTCCCTCACTGTGTGTCCCTTTCTATTGTTAGCTGTTATCATAGCATCTTACTTTTACCGTAAGTCAGATGAGAGATTCCTTCTGGTAGAGGTTGACCTGAGAATCTGTGCTTGATTTATCCATCTGTTTAGGTGTCTGAAAGATTTCTAAATGAATTTTCAGAACATAATTTAGTTCTCACTGGTACTACTGTAAATCTGGAGTAATTCTGGGTTTGTTCCAGAATAACAGCAAGAAGGATTTGACCTGGAGTTTAGTCAAATTAAAAACAAAGGCTTGCATCATTTCTACTCAGATGGGCAAAGGAAGGGGGATACCTGGGGAAAAAAGAGTGTTTGGACTAAAGGCTCTGTATGTGTTCCTTCCAAAGGTACAAGGTAGCTCTGTGGAACTGGAGAAACAGCAGTTTCAGAATATCTGGCCAGAACCGATGAGGCGAGTGCTTTATTTATCAGTGTGCCTTCCCTATCCATTGAGTGCATACATGCTGTGAAGAGTATAGCTGAGATTGGACTGGACTGCTTCTAATTCCTAACCTGCTCATACAAATTTAGCTTATATCAGTTTTCACATAATTCTCAACAGAGGCCATATAAAATATGCCTGTGTTACAAGGATAGTAATTTTATGCCAAAGCATTGCCTAGTAAGCAGTGACCAAACAGATTTGGTACAAAAAGCTTCCTTACATTTGGAGTAGTGGGAAGAAAAAAATACTGGTTGATAAGCAGGTGAGAGTGTTGCTGGCTGTGTTGTCTTGTGAACAATCTTCAGAACTTCTCTTAGACCAGCAACTCTCTCTTTCCTGTTCTACATGTAGGTGTATGTATTCTGTTGCCAAAGTGGAAATGCAGGAGTTCTGATACATGGTCTGTTACCTATTTGTCCTACAACTTGTGCCAGAGAAGTGCTAGTACACACATTTAAAGTGGTGTATATTTTGTCCTACTTTGACCTCTGTTTCAGATATACCTGTATTTGAATATGTTAGCATGGGTTATGTTAGCATGGGTTTCTGAAACCATAGATTTATCACATGTGCATTTGTTTGTGCCTATGGAAAGAAAAGAGAGAGGGAAATGTTTTTCCCACACCTCCCACTTCCCCAGACACATATTGGTGTATTATGTTAAAAATAGATCAGGGCATGAGAATAAGCTATATGTACTATATGTGTTCTGTGTATTAGTAATCAGAATGTACATACCCTCTGCTATGAAATTCATCACAGTAAGGTCCAGAGCTTGAAGATGGGCTCAGACGGAACCAACAGACAGGAGAAAGAGTAATTTGCTAAGCTGAGCACCGCTGGTGTGGCTCTTAGGAGACTTACAGCAGGAGTGCAGAAAAAAATCTCTTTGGAGGTACTGTTTAATGACCAGATGGGAAATAAAAAATCGTTTAACTAGTTCTGTGAAGCCAGAGTGAATTATTCAAGATGGACAAACTTGTATATACTGTCCTTTTTTTTTTTTTTAACAGGCGAAACTGCATGCACTGTATGCTTAGAGAGAGAAACACCTACATGCACAGTAATATTTGTTTGCAAATGCAAGAATATAGTTTAGTTCCTTTGTAAAGCTTTCCATTTGCATCTAAGTTACATGATTTAGCTCAGTATTTACAGTATTCCCCAAGGTCTATATAGGACAGATCCCAGACTACCTCAGTCATTTATTGACTCATCTAATGCAATTGAATTCTGAGTGACAGATGAAATTATACTTAGTTAGTAAAAAATGTTGTTGTATTTAATCATATAATTGTGCATCCATTTACATTAGCCCAGCAATCATAAGAACCCTTATACACAAGTAGTTTTACCTATGTGACTCGTTGTTAATGAGTAGGAAAGCTCACTCAGAGGACATTCTTATACAATTTGAAGAATGAGGCCCAGCTATATGCCAGCAAGTCACACTTTTAATAATCTGTTATCGTAGATTAGGATTGTGTTTAAATTGTGGGGTTTTTTTGCATGCAGCCATCTTGTTACAGACTAAAAGATGCTACCTTGATGATACCTCACATGGGAGAAACTATGAAGCAATTTCTGTTATATTTTACCAATTTAACTGTATACGGGGTGTGGGGGGAAGTCTAAAATAATATCTCAGCCTAGATTCTAAACTGGATACCCACTAAACCTTTCCTAAACTTCCCTGTCAGTACATTCTCCCACTAACAACTTCTGAACCTTAAACATTAGCCAAATTTGAAAGAGGAGGTAAAGTTTCAAAATGCATTGTTTTCCTCTAAAATTCATGAAAAAAAGTATTGGAACACAACACAGAGAACCAAATTAGTACTTCCAGTGACAGAAAGACATTTACAATTAAACTGCTGCATATAGTCTATAGCAGCAACCACCTGGTCCATCAGCAGCACACATACTTCTGGGCTTCTCATACCATTGTTTGGATATTGTAGTGCTGTAATAGCTGAAGATGTGAAGTGAAACTGGTGTGACTGGCATCACATCAGTGGTCTAAAGGAAATAGAGCTGCTCACTGAACAACTTTGTTGCTTAGATAAATTCCCTGTTTCATGAAATATTTTAAGATTAGAGCCATTTGGTGCAAAATCCTTCTGTCGCAAAAAGGAGGACGTTCAATGGCAAATTAAGGCATAAGTGATGAAGAGATTTTATGCTGTCCATCTGAAACTAATGACCTTGGTTCATTCTCTACGGCTGGTAATTGCTAAGGGAGTAAGTCACAAAGTGAGCAAATATCTTTGTTCACTCACAAATTGTTGAAACGTATTTTCTGAGTCAGAAAACAATAGATTAGGTGAATCACTAGCTTGAGGGTCGGGAGACCTGCTTTAACTTTCTGCTCCACCTGAGGCTTTTGGAGCTACCATTGGCAAGCATTTAAAATATGGCTTTGCTGCGGACTGCAGTGGAGGAGCAGGGTCTGCTACTTAATTTTTAATGAGCTAGCTTGGAAGCAATCTGTGGCAGTACTCAGCTAACTTATCCTCAGCTTCATTTCCAGTTCATCCATTAATTTAACATGTGACAGTTGGATTTCAGGGTGGTTCATGAAGTTCAGCAGGGATCAAATATAATCCAGCACCCTGATCAATCATATGAAATAAATTTAGCATTAAATGACCCAATGCTCATCACAAGTTAGATGTTAATTGTCTAACCGTAGGGACTCAATTGACTTTGTAAAGTAGGACAGATGGGCTCTGTAGTGCTGAAGATGAAGGGCAAAATAGCTAGCAAAGAGCCCCAAGAGGCCATATTTGGAACATGATTCATCTCACCTAACTTCAGACATCCCCAACCCTAATTACCTTTACAGTTGATGGAGAGTTTAATGCCTTTTAGAGAGCAATTAATCTATGTTATTTGAAGCATTGATGAGGTAACTTGTTTGGTAGAAAGGCATCTGGATGAGATGGAAATCTAGAAGCAGACCTCTGGATTGGGCCAGGTGAATACAATCTTGGAGTCTTCTAAAGCTTGAAGCAGTGTCTCTTTTCTCAGATAAGAGAAGAAACACTCTTGCCTAACTCTGCTTTAGCTCCCTGCCATGTCCCTTTGTCATGTTCTGGGGATAATACCTTCAGGAAGTTGTAGAAAGACAAGGTGGAGGTCAGACTTCTTATCAGGTGTAGCTGGGATAGAAACTTTCAAGCCTTTCTGGAGGATATTAATATGTATGGATGGTATGTTAACAGGAAACCTTTCAGCATCTTAGACAAGATAGCTGAACTTTATTTCAGTGAAACAGCTGAGCTCAGAAGTGTCTGTTGTGAGAAAAACCTTATCAACATTGGCAGCTTTATTAGTCAAGGGTATTGCAAATGAAGCGTATGAAATTTGATATTGTTAGGCTCGGCATAATCGATAACGGAACTTTATACTATTGGAAGGCAGGAGGGTTTTTACCTGTAGTTTGTGATCAGTGTTGAGTTTATTAGCATTGCTGTCTCAACCTGAGGAGCAGCTCAAAAGTTTTCTTGCTCACCGAGGAGGCTGAAGTGTAAGTAAAAAGCCACAAGAGGGAGCTCTGGGAAGCATTAAAGCTGTCGGCTTTCTACTCCTCAAGCAGTGTATTACTACTTTTAAAAGGCACTCAGCAAAGGATTGTCAAAACTTTCAGAGACTCACAGCGTCTTTAAAATAAAGTTTCTTCCGGGAGGGAAGTAGCCTGAAAAGTTAGGGATGGCTTTTGAAACAAATCAAAACAACAACACCACAAAAAAAACCCAGAAAAAAAAAGAAAACCAAACCCAAAACAAAAAGAAACAACAAAAAAAAAAAAAAACCAACAAAAAAACAAACAA